>JASSUY010015126.1:0-48896 GCA_032466535.1 Forpus xanthops
CAGCGGGCAGGGAGCAGCACCCTCACCCGAGACGTGTTCTTCCGGAGGTGAGCCAGGTCACACGTAACGACCAACGGAGGGTGATGCTCTGCGCAGGGCGTGAGGCGCCTACGAGCAAACAGGCAGAGCTCAGCCCAGGGCACCTCTGCAATGACTGCAGCCGCACAGAGCTCCCTGCTTTAGCTGCGCGCTGTGTTTAAATAGGCCTCTGCCGGGCAGGAGTAATTTGGGGAAAAATAATGAAAATGTGCTTGTCTAAATGGAAAAAAAAATAGTTTTTACTTCATGCATAAACAAATTTAAAGAAACAGCAAAATTTTAGCGACAAATAAACCCCCTAGGTTCTGTTTTAATGTAGACTTTCTCTTCAATGCATTCTAAACCACTTGTATGGCCATATTATGTCTAAGTCCTAAGCAATTTTCCCAGGAGAGCACTACCATTCATATCTCTACAGGACAGTCTCTGCTCCAACAAACAGAGAGAATGCCAGTTTTCCAGTCAACAAATCTGTATTGAAATACTGCTTTGCTGATTGCAGAAGGAAAAATGTCACTGTTTGTTCATGTTAGCTAAGAAAAGCTCACGGCCAATGAGCTGGGCTCCTTCTTGGCCCCTTTACCGGATTTCATCATAGCCATTCAAAATGCAGGAGGGCTCCATTCATGGCAGTAGGAAATTTAACTGAGGATAAATAGCACAAACAGGTGGTGTCATTTGGCCACCAGCTGTGATTCTTCCTACTGCTCAAGACTGAAAGGAGACCTGATTAGGTGCCTGCCAAACTGAGCATACAAAGTCAACAGTATTCCTTGATCCCAGCGTACTCCAAGAGAACCTCTTCCACTTTGCACTGCAAAAGCCTCTTCCCAAGCTTGTGCTGTTTGTGAAGCTTACTGCTAGGGTATGGAGGCAACCATAAAAGATACAGTTCTTCACCTTCTTTTAGTCACTTGTTATAGATGGATGTAAGCCTCCAGTACATGGCTGAATGAAGTAAAAAACTTCCCCTATTTTTCCCTCTTCCCTTTCTACAGCTCTGTTAACAATTCCTACAGCTCTGCTAAAGAGATGAGAGACTGCTGAGATCTGCAATGCAGGCACTGCTCCAGCACTTCAGCTGACACAAAACTGATACCAACCTTAAGAAATATCAGCTGAAAAACTGCTTACACCCACCAGGCCACCCGACTCCCTCCAGTCTACCTCTTGGGTATGGACATACCACCACTTACCTGTCACAAGCAGCCATCCCTGATCAGGACTAGCAGTGCTCCAGCAGTTTGGGAAGCATGAAGATTCAGTTGCTCTCCATTCCTCATTTTTATCCTTTTCTTGTTTTTCAGGTGCAACTTGGTGCTTTTCAGCAAAATCAGGATGTGATAATGACCCATTGGTGGACCATGACACACCTCCCATTTACACACATACATAATGAGTGCCCTCATGCACTCCTGCATAAATGGGAGGTGTGGGTATAATGGGTGTAATGAGACTATTTCAAAGCAATACAAGGCCCTTTTTATTCATTTTCCCCTTTATAGTATACAGAGATGCAAGGTGGGATTGCTCTGTAAAGAAGGCATTAAAGCAGTAACAAACCGCATTTAGCCTTTCCCAGGCACAGGAATTCACTTGTCACTGCAGCTGTCATTGTAAACATGGACAAATGCCATTGTCACTTTTGAAACACCTAAACACCTGTCACTATTTTAAGGTGGCTCTTCTTCCTCTTCCCCACAGATGAAGGCACTTTTTTACTCCAAGCAGCAATTCAGTTCCCCAGCTCCTGGAGTTAACCAGAGCCACTGCAGGGCTTGTTCCCCTTTCCAGGGTGCAGATGCTAAGACTTGATGTAAGTTTCACTCAACATTCAAACTTACCCTTAAGCTGAATTAAACTCCACCAGCTGTTATTTCACCAGCTCCTCACAGTGCCCACCCTCCCATGCTCCAGCTCCCTGCTGTATCCCATAGCTCTGCCTTTCCTGATACAAGCCACTTCTTCCTCAGCCCTTTTGGGACTGCCAGCAGGAGCCTGGCTGCAGGTGACACCTCAGGAGCCTGCAGCGAGCAATCAGTCCATCTTCCCCATCATCCAGCTCCTCAGCATGACTGCGGCCTTACAGCTGGTCTAACATGACCTTTTGTGCTTAGTCAGGCTCCTAAGGTCAGAGGGATGAAGCCCTTACCCAACAGCAGTGATGCATATTTGAATTCTAGTCAACACAAGCACACTTTGATACAAACTTTTATTATCTCACACCTCCTTGCCACAGCCGTCACTGAAACGACATTCATATTTTAAAGGTACCATAAAAAGTTACAAAGTGGAAAATATGCTTTGTAGTTCAAAAGTAAAATTACTGAGGATTGACTTTGTGTAAACAAAATTTGGCAGAGAAATGTTCACCCTCAAGGGAACGGGCAGTGTCACCTTGAGCACATTGGGGAGGCAGTGTTTGCATGATACAGAAACAGAGCACCTAGCTTGCTTGTAGACCACTGGCTTCCCTGGGATTGTCTGTGTCACCAGAAGGCACAAAGAGAAACACAGGACAAAGTAGGCCCCAGTGACTATAGGCATACTACCAGAAATCTGAGCAATACCTGATTCTTCTCATCACAGCTGGGGAGAGGGCACCACCATTCCTGCTAGCTGCTTGGTCAACCATGCTTTCTCAAGCATGAGCTGCAGCTGAAGACTGTGCTGATGCTTACTCTGACAAACATGGGAAGCCTCCTCGTGGCTGCAGCAGTGGCAGGACTGATGCCTGTGCTAGCCACAATGGGTCTATGGCTTCCAGGGTGCTGGCTTCAGGCTCAGTATTGCAGGGCTGTTTCACAAATCCACATGCTGATACAGAGGTAAGTATTTTTGATGACACCATGCCCATCAAGTTAAGAGAATGATACTCTATGTTAAAACAGTCCTAGGTACGCTAGAAGATCTGTTAATAAAACATAGTTTGGAAGGACCACCATAAGCAATATGAAGCCGTTACTGAGCAACAAGATACATTTAAGTAGCTTAAAGATTTTGGTTTCTTTTTTTCTCTCCACCTTCCTGTGTTACAAAGGATCAAGTATCAGTAGTCACAGTAACACAATCCCTACTTGTTCCACCTATGCCAGTTACAGATGGCACTCAGAACCCACAGATAATTTGCTCACTGAATTCAGAAGTAAGCCTGTTTGTAGGGTAACCTCTGGACCAGGTATTGCCCCAAGATCAGTATTCATGTATGTCCGTAGAAGTTTTGGCTAATCTGATCAATAACAGTGCATTGTTACTTCCCATACTGAACCCTACACTAATGTACTGAAGTTTACATCCCAAGCTTCTGTATCATCAAGGTAATGGGAAAAGAACAGACTGAGAATGAGAGGAAATAACTCATTAGAGCAGATGCTTTAGGAGGGAACAGTGACACAGACTCCAAATTCTTCTTTCATAAATAATCAGTACTGCTGCTTCTGTGGCAGGCAGCACAAAAACCAAAGAACTCTTCACACAGCTGGCTGAGCAAAAATGGCTGCTCAGGGCTCATCACATACTACAGTCCTCAGAACCCTAAACACCTCTTCCCAGGTATCAAACCTACTGCGTTTGACCTCCCTAGACACATGCTCTTCCAAGAGCTGAAACAATCATCTTTAGCTCAGGTTAAACACGCACAGTCACAGTGCAGCACAGCTTCCTACATCTATCACTGCGGAAGAAAGAGGCATATATCAAGTACACTTTCCTTGGTGAAGTTGCAGAATTAGACTGAACAAACTGGGTTCCCCTTCCTTCTGCTGCAGGGCTTGGGATATGATCCTTTCTAATGTGCAGAAGTTCTAAAGTTTATGATTCCCCTACTAGGCTCCTGGGTACACTTCTGTCCTGTGCCTGCCATCTCCTGAGGCTGGAACTACCAAAGAACACTGCTTCATCTTCCAAACTGACAATCCAAAGCACAGCTTATCCAAAAAAGTCACATCATTCGGGGCTTCCCACCACCCAGCATATTCATGCATACAGAAAACTCAACACACTGTTCTCCAAATAGGTTTGCTCTGCTCCACAACCTGGACAAACCACTTTTGTCTATAGCCCATTTAGGGCCGAAAGCTCCTATTTATTCTTGAATTCACATGTAAATGGCTTGTAATAGCCATCTGCTGAAAACATACACCTTCATTTCTATGGAAGAGCAGCAGCATTTTCTGATATCCCAGAACAACCTGATGTTATGTTTGATACATGCTGGTAAAGTCTCTCAACTTCTAATCAAAGACCTGTCAGGTTTATACTTCTGTCATGCTGGGGCAATTTCCTCTGCTCAAGCAATGGTTAGGTACCATGGTGGCAAGAACATCTGTGTTGAGACTCTCACTAGCATTTCTGGTACAGATGAACCTAAAAGGACAACTCAAAACAGTACTGGGTTCAAGAATCACACATTAAGGATTTTTCCTTCCCCCCCAAGATTAAGATAAAAATCAATAAATCATCTAATAATCCCTTCTTAAAATTATTCCTTACACAAGGATAATTACAGATTGCAAAATATAGATTGCAAGAAAGACATCTTTCAGCATACACTGTTTTTCCGTGGGACTGGAATCACAAATTGTAACATGCTACTCAAAGATGAGAGATTTATGCTCAGGGATCCCATAGGTTCCTTTGTGTTCTTCAAATAACTTTCTTAGTTTCTGTAGATACAATGCATGTAGCTGTTCAATCTCCTCAGTGGTAGGGTTCAAGTTCTGTTTTACAGGGATGGGACTTCCCACTGTAAATCAAACACAACAGCAGCATTAGCTTCAGTGATGCCTCTTTTCAAGTAGAACTGCTCTCCCTCCCATAACAGCTCCACCATAGCTCCCAGTGAGGTGACAGAATCACAGCACAATTCTCTTGCCCTGGGGCCTGATCCTGCCTTTCACAAACCTAAGTCCTGGGTCTGGTTCTCCACTTCCTTTTGTTCAAGTTCAGATAAAATTCGTTTTAAAACCCCATCATTTCAGGTTGGCAGCAGAAGAATAAATGAGAAGAGCTAATAATAGATGACTTGAAAGAGCAGCTGACATTTCAACATGCAATCCCATGAGCTTTTTGCTTGTTGTCTTGAAATCAGGGTAGTACTCCACAAGCTTAGAATAGTATTTAAAAAATGTACCTTCCCACCATCTTCTATTCTGATCTGAACAGTAAAGGCATCCAATGTGAGGGATATACCCAAGAGGACAGTGGTGCCCTCACACAGCCACATCAACAGGACTGAAGGAAATACAGATTATCTTCCGATTTATTCAAAACGGGTATTGCTGCACCAGTGCCAGAAGCGTTGTTGGCTAACTCAGCCTTCGGAGTAGGAGCATGTGGAAACCTCCAGACCCTGTAAGGTGCCTCTGAACCAACCACTGCCCACAAATACAGTTCCAACCAAAACATTCTCCAGGCACTGCACAAAGCCTCCTACCTGCTCTGTTGGTGTGAGAGCAAGAGGCACCATAGGAGGTAATGCCATGAAAGCCCAAAGGGCAGCCCCCTCCTTCACAAAAAGCTCTAGCTGAAAAGCCTGTGATATGCTGAGAGAAGCTTCCCATGATCTCAGTATTCCTTGTGTTGTTCAATCACTACAGATTTTGACAGCTGTTCTTGCACTGGAGACACCAAGAGCTTAACAGACCCAACTGAGAATACAGAGGAAGTCTGTAGAAAAGCAGAGTCAAAAGCACCCTCCCTGCAGGAGCTTTTACGAAGGCATCTGAAAATCCCTTTCAACAGATGCTGCCACTTCAGAGTGGATGGTGTTGACTGAAAGGAAGTCTAGCCAGAACCGCAAAGGGGCTGATTCTGCACTTTCCTGCTGCAGCTTCTGCTGCCAACAGCTCTCAGGGCCTACAGGGTGCTGAGATTCAGATTTTATGTGGCAAGGGGTGGGAACCCAGACCTGGATTGAGCAATTCTTTAAGGGGTGTGATATCAATATACATTCAATACAATGAGGCATTCAATACAGAAGGATGACTGGAAACATCAAACCACCCCCAAGCCTTTCTGCAAGTCCCTTCTCCTGAGAGTGGAGATTTCTTGTGGAATTGGAAACAACACCGATCTCTCAATTTTTCTGTGCAGCTTTAAGCAACCTGCTTAATTTGGTATTTTAGAGTTGATTCCATTTCTGAAAAGCAGGAATAATTTTCTGGAAAAAAAACAAGAATACTTCACTCATCAAGCCCAAAACACTCAAGACTTCACAAACCTTGCTTTTGCTGAATTGCATCTTGCTTTAGGAGATGCAATTCAGGGCTTCTGAGCCAGGAGGAAGCTCAATAATACCTGGCCACATAGTCAACATGGCTAACTGGCTTGGGCAGAGCTCAATGTGACTCTGCAGCTTTCAGGAGCTGAGTTAACACTTTCAAAGCCATTTTGATCCACATCAACACCCTCCACCCCACCTCAAGGAATGCAGGGGCATGGTGATAGCTTTCAAAAACATGAGGGAACAGAAATACCAAACGTAAAACATTTCATGAGATCATACAAGTTCTGCTGCCAGACTGTGGTCTTGCTGTTTTGTAGCACGCCAGTGCTGTAGCCACGGGCTACCTCCTCAACTGGTGGTAAATATTACAATGATGATGATTTGCCTCAAAAGACATTTTAAGCTTCAGAACAGCCTTGATGTCATCAAACCAGGGAAATGTTGTAGAACATACAAACCTTTTCCAAACTGCGTGTTGACACGGCATGCATGCCCTCAATTAAATAGGAATGGATCCTTCCACTGTGATAAACCAAAAGGGAAGGAAACACCCTAGGGAGCTGCAGTGCCAAGTAAACAGCACCCTGCTGAAGGGCTGTGGCAGAGCTGCCATAAGGCGCTGTCTCCTCTCCTGTTTCTGTTCCCTTGTCTCAGTGAGCAGCAGGTCAGGGTTGTAGCAGCTCCTTCCAGTAGCCTTGCATCAGCTGGGATACCTAATTGCTGCTTCTCTGCTCAGCACCTTAATTTCTAAGATGCTGGGCATCTTACAAAAAAACCCCTGCAGCATCCAGAATCTGCAGCGGCAGATTCTTCAGAGCTGTGGCAGTCCTCTGGTACAGGCTGGACAACCCTTGGGTTTCTTTGAGGATTGCTGAGGATACAAGCCTGTGAATAACTGAATGATGAATAAGATTTATCTTGGGACTTAAAGGGGAAAGGGAGAAAAGAATCCCCCTTTTAATTGGGCAAGAATATGAATTAAAAAGAAAAATAAAGATTTTAAACCTCACATACTTAAGATGCATAACAACCAGTTGCTTCCCTTAGATAAGTTTACACAGATACTGGTAGCACACTTATGCACTTCTAAACATTTGAAAAAGCATTAGAAAAGGTACAGGAAACTTACCAACAGTATTAATAGGTTGTCTGTAAGGTATTAAGCCAAAACTGTACTGAAATATTCCCCTAGCATGAAATAGGGGTAAAGCAAAGCCCATTATCTTTTGCAACTTGTCCTGTACATTTCTCAGCCATGACCCTTTGGGGTTTGCAACTTGCTTGAATAGTTCATTTTCACCAAAGGAAAACACTGGGACCAGATGAGCCCTGTAAAACAAAGAACACACTGAGAACCCCACTTCAGCCTGTACTTGCACTGTGTTTCACATCAGCAGCATGGAAATAGTTTCACAATAACCAACACAGAAAGCTTTGGCAGCTCCAGACTTCATCAAGCATTTAACTCAAGACTCTGATATGCACCTGCTTTTTGCCTGCCCTAGCTGTTTTAGGGTTTGAAAAATAAGAAGTGATTGGCGTGTAACTAGCTTTTGGGCAGTATTTAGCTGGGTGGTACCCATCACAACTTGTGACTGTTCATCATCACAAAAATTAATAATTGCATATATCATAAGTATGATCTTATTCACCACTATTTCAGCAAGTCCACCCTTGTTCCACTCCATTTTCTCCCTTGGCAAGCAAAGCAGCTTCATTGCTAACCTTATAATGCTCCCAGCTGGGTGGCATCAAAACCAGATCTTGGCTTTCCTCTGCCTTTTGACCGCAGCAATGAATGCACTTGATTTCAGCACAAAAACCATGATAAAACCCAGACATCCTGACAGGCACTGGTGCAATGCCAAACTTCTCTGCTGTCCAATTCCTAGTGAAATCCTGCTTCCACCAGACTTCTTCGAAAACACCAGCCTTAATAATCCATTATTACCAGAGGTCAAATCCTACCCACAGAAATTGTAACTCACTTTGGCTCCTGCATAGCTCCTGCATAATGAATGCTCATTCAGTTCATGAACTGACCTGGGAGGAAAGGCACCAACTAGCTCCTGGAAAAATTACTTAGGCCAGTGGAATCAGTGCAGTCCATTAGGAAAAACTACTGCTACATTTAAAAATATGACAGCAGGAGGCTTTTCAATTAATGCTTAGCTTCATTAAATATTATTCTACACAGTTTAAAGAAAATAGGGCTATTCCTAAGCAATCTCTGAACTATACAGAGGTTATTTGCTTTAATTAAGTCTTAGCTCCTGTATCTGAGGTCCATTCAGCCCGCACTATCTTTGAGAAAAACCTTACTGTAAACTATCAGCATTGCTATAACGCTGTCAGGATGAATTACTGCAGCACTCTGAACACCTGAGGAGGATGCACTGAGGTCAGAGCTGGCTGGAAAGTACTGTGGACAATCAAAACACACCTGTATGTGGAAAAAAAACATCACTTCTACAGCTTCTCAAGCCTGAGGACTCCCAAAGACTATCATTTCCACTAACTATTCTGAATAGTGTCTGCTCAAAGGTTCTTTCTCAAATAGGGCACATATTATCCAGCCACCTATGAAGGAAATATCTGAAAGCCTGGAACCTACTATGGCTGTGTAAATACTCCACTTTTTACTACAACACTAAAGACAAACAGGAATATCTTGTGGTGCAATAGCACCCTGAGACTGTGGGATTTGTTTTAATCTGGTGAAGGCTGTTGCAAGATGCTATGTAGGAGGTTGAGACAGAGAAGTAACTTACGATTGTGAAACTAAAAGCAAGTTAGCTGATTCATCGTTTGTTTCATGTCTTTAGGATTTCTTCATATCAGATACCTATATTACCTTGGATCAAAGTGTCTTTTCAACAAGTGCAGAGGACTTTCGTTAACATATTCAGACCACATTGGACGAGTTCCTAGCTGAGGAATCACAGCATCTCAGTGCTGGCAGCACAGGAGCCAGAGCACAGGTCTCTCCACTGCCCCTTCCTACCTTGGTATTTGATGCGGCAGATCACAAGCACCAGAAACATACGCAGGCACTGACAGCAGGTGGTTCTTCTCATCTGTATCCTGAAAACCTCCCTTACTCTTTCATTTCTGTGTGAGCTGGGAGTTTTTTTCACATTTTGTTAATTGTTAGAAACAAAATGTTAAACCAGAAGCAATCATTGGATGCAGAGTCTTTGGCAAGAGCTCAGGACTGCCAACAGTGTTACAAATCTCTGTTAGTCATACTGTCCCTCAGCTCCACAGTATAGAAACAAATTCAGGATTCCTATATTTCATGTAGGAGCAGTTTTTCTTGCCAGTGTTCAGACCCAGAATGACTTGTAGCCTGGTGGTTAAGGTGACCATGTGTGAGGTGTATGTCTGAAATCACCCAGGCAGAGACAGGCATTATCATCCTGGGAGAGGGCTCTACACAACTAAGCCTCTTTAAGAAAGAGGAGAAACATCATCTGAAACAAAAAGAGTTCGTACAGAAAGAAGTGGGCCATTCCTGTGTTTTATAAGTCTCCTAATCTTCTTGTAGGTAGGGGATGCTTTTGAAATCAAGGCCATGAGAGGCACAGGTGTAACTAGTTTCTCAATTACAATCAGTTTAGATGAGAGATAAACATCAACCTTTGTAATGTGACAGATGAGACATTTATGGGTACATTCTATAAAAAAATGCACTTTTAAGATTAAAAAATAAAAGCTACTGGCAGTGTTTAGGATCCTACTGGATTAATGAGCAGTTGAGCAGAAATTGAGGAAAGACTCATTTAGGTACTGAAGCCCTAATTTAAAGACAGAAGTGTTTCTGGCTACAAATTAGACTAAAATGTTGCTTTCCATCAGAGAACAGGTCCTTTATGAGACTTCTAGTGGTATGTGTAAGAAATCTTCTCAGAATCTTGGACAGAGCAGTTTTGAAGAAACAGACCTTAGCACTCTGTATGAGGACAGAGCACTCCTCAGTGACCACCTTTTTCCAGCTAATAGCTTAAAAAATCCTGTTACATACTTCTCAGAACTACTAGGTCTTTTCCTCATTGCTTCACGTGTCAATATACAATCTTGGGAGCTGTTCAGAAAGCTTAGCAAGAACAAGCCATCAGTTCCAATGTTTCTAGTACACAAGACATCTAGACGAGTCCAAAACAAACACGATAGCTTATACTGTGCAAAGTGTAAATTGAGTTTTTCACCAAACCAGAAACTTACTTCTGCAAATAATTACCTTCAAAAGAAAATCTTTAGAATAAAGGTGAAAACAAATCTTCCTAGATTACAGTTTTCAGTGATTTAATAAAACAGATCTTAACTTTCTATTTTTTATTTGCTCAAAATTATAATAAAATTCTATCTTAATATAACAATTTTAATACAATAAATTGTCAATTTACAAAACAGAAAACAGGCTGCTCCGCTCAGCAGTAACAGCCAAGGTTTACTAATAGAGTTTTGTAATTCTTACTCTTTGCTAGTGCAAAAAACAACTGAAACAAAACAAGATATGCTAATAACACCTACTGCTTACAAATTATGATAAGTCAAAGGGAGTTTGCAACACTCCCAGACTGGATCTAGGTGGACAGACTGGCTCCTATGCCAGACATCTGCAGGTTCTTAGACGTACCTTTTTAAAAATCTAATTATATGAGTTTGAGAATGTACGTAAAAAATTCACTTTAAACTGAGCATTCATTTTATCTGCATCTGTTTTTATAGGATCAACCACGTTTTTTCCTGCACAGTAAATGAGACGCTGGCTGAACATGGCCAGGCTGTGCCGCAGCAGCCAAGAAGGCCATGAGTATAGTGGCCTGTATCAGCAATAGTGTGGGCATCAGGACTAGGACAGGATCATCCCCCTGCACTTGGCACTGGTGAGGTCGTACCTCAAATCCTGTGTTCAGTTCTGGGCTCCTCACTGCAAGAGAGACATTGAGGTGTTGGAGCAGGTGCAGAGAAGGGCAATGAAGCTGGTGAAAGTTGTTTAGCCTGGAGAAAAGGAAGCTGAGGGGAGACCTTATCACTCTACAACCACTTGAAAGGAGGTTGCGGTGAGGTGGGGGTCAGTCCCTTCTCCCAAGTAACAAGTGATAGGACAAGAACAAATGGTCTCAACTAGCTCCAGAGGAGGTTTAGATTGGATATCAGGAAAAATTTCTTCACTGAAAGGGTTGCCAAGCATCGGAACAGGCTGCTCAGGAATGTGGTTGTGTTGCCATCTCTGGAGATATTTAGACGTGTCATTTAAGGGATGTGGTTTAATAGTAGACTTGGCAGTGTTGGGTTAAGGGTTGGACTTGATCTTAAAGGTCTTTTCCAGCCTAAATGATTCTATGATCCTATTCTGTTCTATGAACTATATTTAAGAATCAATCTTTGTTCAAAGCATGCTCACTATACCAGCCCAGATGGGAAACTTACCCATGTTTCAAGGCCATTTTTATAAAGCCCTTCCTCTTGAGAATACTCAATGTTAAACTTCCAGGACGTGCATTCAGAGATTCCTCTGCTCCTCCGATCACAATGATGGATGCATGGCCACCTTCTTTGTTATTCAGCACATAAGAGACACTCTCCTTGGATGCAGAAACCATGCCTTCAAGAGCAAACATTACAAGAGTGACCACTGGATCTTCATGTACAAGTGCAGTGGAATTTTAGAAATACTTTTAAATATCTAAATGTTATTTCAAAATTATTACAACATAGGACAGGTTTCAAAGATTTGGGTTCAACCCCCTAATCTGCAACCCAAGTCCTTTGATTTTACACTGATGACCTAGATGCTCTTTGCCTGTCACAGGAGTTTTAAGATCTTCAGGGAAGAGCATGCTCTTCCGTCAACTTAGCTGCCCCTCAGAGAGGTTCTGTCCCAAGAACAGAAGAGCTGAATGGCAGCAGACACTATCAAGAGACAGCAGCAGCCACTATCAAGAGACAGCAGCCAGAGCCACAAAGAAGGTGCATAGAAACACAAGCACAGAGGATTTAACAGAATGAATAGAGGACTTGTTAACTCAAACATGGCTCTACAGTGCCAAACTGATCCCTTTCGTTACTTCCAAAGCTATAAAGCAGCAGCTCCATCTAAGGCAATGGCACGACAGTATTACAGGCAGCACAAAATGCTCACTTTTACTATTCCCAATGACTGTACCAGATCATTCTCTAGTAACCAGTACCTGTACTCATTAATCTATTTAGGCTAAAATAGCAGAATAAAGGAAGCTTTCCTGGTACTCCTGCTGATCCTGATACTTCTCTAATCAGAGGCACATTTCCATACAGGCCTTTAACACTGACTTAGACCTTGCTCTGAACTTGGTGTTTTGAAAGATCCTCTTTCTAACAGATGTGCGTTTCACACCTCCAGAGTTCCTTTGTGCCCTAAGTTTTACTTCAAACGCTCAGAGTAGCACCATTTACCCAGAAGCCATGTTTAACTACATTGTGATGACTTATTATACTCTAAATGACAATTTAGAGATCTAGTTTGCATTGTTGCTAGTATCAGAGTGTGCACTTTTGGATGTTAAGCAAAAACTTCATATCCTGCTACATGTTTGCTTTTTTTCCTGTGAAGGACATTAGTGTGGATTATGAAACTCTCATAAGAAACAGAAGATGACTGTGATTTAGTTTTGACAGCTGGCCATCAAGAGGAATAGCTGCTACTGGAGCAAGTACAGACATCAGTAAAAAGCTACTTCCGCTTGCCATATATATCTTCACAGTCACCACTGTGACTCTGAAACATGCAGTTGACCTGACAGTCACAAATAATGACAGTCATACTCATTCAACCATTAGCATGCATTTTCTCTGGAAGAGAAAGAGAGAGCCACTGTCCTCCCCTAGGACTATTTTCCCTTGCTGAAGCAGAGATGTCCGCCCACATGTTGGGCAGTATTCTCCCCTCACTCACACTGGAGTTCAGTAGTGCTGCAACAGCCTTTCCTGATGAGAACAACTGCCGCTTGGCAGGCTTTGGAGACAATGAGCAAAGGACTGGGAGAAGAAGCAATGTGCTAAGAGCATGGCTTTTACTACATGGAAGATTTTGCAAGCGTTTTATGACCTGACCGATAACCTGTGCTATACCAAAGGTTCCCTCTGGTTTATCAGCTACATACCTGTGAAAATGAGCTACAATACTGACTACTCTTTAGCATGCTTTTTACTCATGGTATTTCTCATCTAGCAGATAAATGTGTTCCTATGGTTAGGATGCCAAAGTGTAAAGAAAACTTTCAGGTTAGGCAATCCTTAGTTTTGCAAGCCTGACTGAAAGAATCCCCTCAGAAATACATCTGCATGGAATGGCATTCTCTGGTATGTTGAAGTATACATACATATGCAATTCTGGTATTAATCTGAACATAATCCTAGGCAGGTTTCTACAAATTAAATAGTTGAATAGCTTATCTGAGATGACAGTTTCTATGTTGCAGTCAGGAATAAGAGCTAGATCTCTGTTTCCCAGACCTAGTCTTTTGCATCACAGCATATTTACTCAAATGCTCTAGTTTAATGAATTTAAATAAAATAACTCCTAGGGGGTAACACTAGCCATAATTTCATTATACATTCTTCTGCTCCCCAAACATTATTGATTGTTATTTTATCTTTTAATACTGCAGTACCAGTCATGAATATCACCAGTTTATGACAAATACTACTTGGAACAGAGACATAAGGTTCCTGTCTTTAGAGTTTACATCTCCATTAAAATTACACAAACATGTAATATGGGACCTCAGTCAGAAGTAGGTAATTAATACCTGTAATGAGTAGGATTTAAGACCTTCAGGTAAGAGACTATTCTCACTTTGTTTTACAAGTGTCTGTGCAATGATTAAGTAAGGTTGTGAATCAATATGACCTTCTCCCCTAGTATGCAGTACTGCTGTTCAAGGGAAAAACAGCAGGGGTTGGTTTTTAGTTTGGTTCATTTTTCAGAAAAAAAAAAAAAAAACAACAAACCCTCAGTGATATACTTTTGTTAAACCATTCATAAAGCTTTTCTAATTGTTTTGTACCAAGTTTATCATAATGCAGATGTTTAATTTAGCACCGGTACTGACCCTTCTGAAGTTAAATTACTTACCATTTATAGGTACAGTCATAGACCCTACATTTGAAGCAGAAGCCATAACACGGAACAACAACCGAGACGTTCTGCTTTTACCTACCAGCACTCATTATGTATTCTCTGAAGAAGGGACAGCCAAACCAGATGGGCATGATATGAAGATACGGAGTAATGCCAGGAAATAAAGTGCTGAAACTCGAACTCGTGCAAAAGTTCCCAAAGGCTCCAGCTACCAGGACTCCATGAGGGTGAAAGCCAAACAAGTAGTTGTGATTTGGATTCAGATCTGAAGTTTTTACAAGCTGCAAAACAGAGACAGTGGAGGACATAATACTTACCTCAGAAGGATTCTCAAAAACAAGTATGGAGATTGTACATTGACAGGACACAGAACCGACGACAATTCATTTCCCTCTGAGCACTGTCCTGTATTACAGGGGGATATAAGTTTAAATAGATGTGTCTTAAGATATCATGTTTAGCATTTACTGTGCTGAGGCACTACTATCACCAAACAGAAAATCAGCCCTTGCTCTTTTTGTCCCTAAATCTCAGACTTGCCATGTTTTAAACACCAATTAAGTTCGCCCTGGCATAAGTATTAAAATTTTACCGAAGATGAGTCTTAAATGTTTACCCACGCTCACAGCTATTCATGCTATTTCTGTTACAATGCATACAGTTCTGTGAGGAACATTTTACTCACTTGAATGGGAAAGTATTCCCTAAAGTACTTCCAAACAGTCCAACTTCTCACCCACTGTGACCGTCGCCCCCCTTTGCATGGTGTTTCCCAATCAAGGTACAGCCACAGCAGGTACAGAACAGCAAGGAACCAGAAGTTGCCTAGGATCAGGATCACAAAGAATCCACAGCAAAACTCTGCTGCAAGGGACAAAAATGAAAGGAAACCACAACAAGCATTAATCACACCTGTCTCGTTTCAAGACCTTGAATTCCCAGCCTGATATTTTTATTATGAATGTTATTCAAAATGAATATATATTTAAGTTAGCTTATTCCACATTGTGTGAATGTTGTTGCACTGAGGGAGGGTGAAACACCTACAAGTCTGTATTGCTTACTCTACTACACAACTGGACAAATAAACCTAAGATGATGGTTTACTTTAACAAAACAAAAGCATGAGCTGAAGACCAATGCCCATCTTCTCCCCATGGTTAAGAGTGAACACTAATGTTTGGTAGAGAGCATCTGTTTTACCTACGGCAGAATAAAAGTAGACAGTAAGAGCCAGCAAAGATGCTATGCTCCAGACAGCAAGGAGGGAAAGAGAAGGGAGGAGAGCTGGGGAAGGAAAGAGGAGAAAAGGGGTCACAGCAAGCTCTCTTTTCTGAAGAGTGGTGCTAGGCAATCATTTTCCCTTTGTATTTCTTAACTTCTCCACCTGTAACACAGGGATGATAGCTCTACTCCCTGTGAAAAGTGAGCTGTGACTGGCTAAGGAAATGCACTAGAGAAGACCAAAACATTAGAGATTCCACTTCAGCCTTTAAACACATCATATAAGTGGAAGCTCACCACTGCTGTGGGAACACATCAGCAGTTTTATAAGTCCTGATACTTTTAGACCCAGGTTAATGAAGAACTGTAACATCCTACTACAAAAACAATACATAGGAAGCAAACAATTCAAAGAGCCACAAGAAGCTGGAGCTCAAACCCAAAACTCAGGGAAACTCCCTATGGAAACTTTATCTTTGTTGGACTTGCAGAATTCCGCACTTTTGCAGCAACTCAAGCAGCTACGGACAGAGTCGGCTGAAGCACAACAGAGCAGTACCTGCTGCTCTCCACTCTGCAGTACACCCTGCAGTAGCTCGCTCTTGTCTTGTGAACAAAACACATCAGGCTCACAGATCACAGTAATTCAGCAGATGCCAAATTCCAGTTTTGCAAGGGAGCCAGGGCTTTAGCATCATGTATTTATACAACAGCAAGCAAAACAGGACCCAGTCCTGACTGGAAGTCTTAACGGGCAGAGTTGCGAGAAACAGGCATTTTTCTGCGGTCTTTTACAAAGCAGAAATAGTACTTTGTGTGTCCCACAACTGACTGGCTTCTTTCTTGAGGGCAATATCCTGTTATGTCCTAAAAGGATTTGCACCAGCGAAACATACTGAGTACAGTAGAAAATCAACAGCGGTACTTCAGGCAATAATTTGGTTAACATAATGTAAATATTACCCAAACTGAAAACTTTAAAATAAGCAGGCAGACAAACAGTAAAACCCACTCATCCTCTTGATGATCAGCTTCATTCAACAGAGATTACTTGGGCATTGAAAACTCACAGGTTTCCTGTACCAAGAAGGTGTCAAGCTGCTAAAATTCAGAGCTTAACTTGGCCTGTGGGCACACTTGTGTTTCCTCCAACCTGAATACTTAAGTTTTTCTGAACTACAGCCAATTTGCCCTTGTGCCTAGTTTGACTGTGTCTTCAGAGTAGAGATGGATATATTGTCATGGGGTGAGTAAGAACCACTGCAGAATCCAGCAGACAGAGCAAGCAAAGCTGCTGGTTAGAGTGAGTAGGAAAGAAAGGAGTAAACATTCCTATTTCTAGCAGGAAAATCAGGAATTGCATTTGCTCTGAAGAAGGGAGAATGCAACAACCGTAATCAAAACCAGAACTGAGATCAAATCTACTGTCCTGAGGGATACTCCATTCTTCAGTACCATCAGTACAGAACCTCATTGCTTCCTGCTTAAATAGGCAACCTGGTCTTGCGCACAGAACCACATCAGTAAGGGCTTTAGAAAAACACCACAGTTAACTCAGGCTCACAGGCCTCCAAAGGCAAAGTGGAAATCTCCCAGAGCTGCAACATGACACTCAATTCCACTTGCTCCAGAGGGAAAAGTCACTGCAAATCCCATACCAGCAGCAATTCAAAACAGGGCACAAATATTTTGAGGGAAAGTCATTGCCTGTTCTTTGAAGAAGAGATGCTGAAACTATAGCAATTTCTAGGAATGCTGATCTGGACAGGATGCCAAGGTTCACAGTCCAAGTTTGAATGAGATTTTTTTTTTTTAATTGCCATAAATAAATAAATTTCAAGTTGTTGTGCAAAAAAATGGTAAATACTTATACTCCCTACCCTTCCTTTCATAGGGTTTCAGCTCAGAATCATACGGCTTTTTACTATCCATTTCCTAGCCAAATAGCTGAAAAATGGTTTGGATCAAAGCATCCTTGCTGTGAGAGCTAATTAAACCAGCAGAGAGAAGAGCCAGATAGCAGTATTTAATACTATGCAGACAAACATACACAAGGTCAACAAGCTCGCTGCTTTGCTTTAGCTAGAACATGTTCCAGTGTGCATGTAAGGTATGGGGAAATAAGTGTTGCTGTCAGCACTTTCTAAGGGGAACTCAGCATCTTGTACAACAAAGATGATTTATTACTGCATTCGCAATGAGACACGCAAGGCAAATTCCTTTACCATACCTCATTATCTCAATGCATTAAGAGCCTGAAAGGTGAGTTAAACACTGGTGACTCAAAACCAATGAACCTATTAAACACAAAACCAGTGTTTTCTTCTTCAAAGAATACAGTGCATAAATAAATGGCAGCTACTTTACCTAAATTCATAAGAAAATTCCAGGCAAAAGGCAAACAACTTGGAATTCGTCGCTTTATCACTGCCTCCTTGGATGTAGTGTACCCTGTAAGCAGAATTTCTTTGCTTGAACTTGAGTTTTCTTGAGATTTGAAAATATTTTATGGTGTGTTGGAAGGGGATGGGGGCGAGGGAGGAAGAAAATAACAATTAAAAGACAAATCACTGCCATGGAACTATGAACATCCAGTTTGGCAGCCAACATTGGCAAGTCCTTTTTTCTCCATTTTCCCATTTACAACATGTGGATACTTATCTGTTGCAAAACCTCAATGAAAAATATTATATACAGTGTTTGCTAGCAGCACTGGCAGCCATTCTGCCCAATGGTGTTTGAACATCTGATGTTTCTCTCATTAAATAGGCCCTGAGTTCACAGCTGTGGGCACCAAATTCACAAAATAGTTAAATACCACAGAGACAGGAAGTTGAAAACCAACACACTGAGTGAGGAAATACAGGCAATCCTAGTAAATGCATTTGCAATTAGCAAGGAGTTATGAATGCTTGAGTAATATTTATTGTAAGAGCCACCAAATCTAAGACTGTCCACTAGAAGAAAAGCCTCCCATTACTCTCAGGGCAGTTGCAAACCATGTCCAGTTAGTGCAGGTGTATCCAGGTGGGCAGGGTGCTTGCCTCAATCCAACCAGCACTACAGGCTCTCCATGGTACCCCATAAAGCCATGCAAAGTACCTCACACCAAAGCCTCCAGACTGCTCAACAGCTCAAGACAGGTCTGAACAACAAGCCAGCTTCTGCTGTTTACCATATGCCTTTTGCAATGCTTTCTCTAAGCACATTGTGCTCTATGTCTTAAATAAGCTAGAGAATTTCAAAGTTCAGCAATGTGAACCTCATGCCATAAAGAACATGACAAACAGGACATCCTTATCCCACTGGCATTCTAGGAAATACACAGGTGGAGATGTGATTTTTAATGCTATACTCCTCTAGGCTTTACGAGAACATGCCCATACCAATACACAAAGCAAGGTGAAAAGCTAATTTCTCACACCCACAGCCATGGAGGTAGGGACAGGAATGAAACATGACATATTCTGAAATAACCACACTGATGTTTCTACAACAGAACTGCCCTTTCATTGCCATTAGTCTTCAGAACAATGCCTCTGAGATGGATTCCTGAGAAATAGAACGTTGGAGGGAACACAACAGGAGAACATAGAGATGTTTTCATCCCTAGTGAGCACCTGCTCCTCTCTATTATACATTAAGGTACTACTGATAAGTTGATTTTGATATTAAAATATTCTTTTCCCTGCTCAGTGGAGTCTTTAATCATGGAAAGAAAGAAACAAAACAAAACAAAACCAAAGGAAAAAAAAAAAAAAAGAAGAAAAAATCAGTCTTAATTTTTGGAAAAATTTATAAATAGTAAAGAAAGGGATAGAAATATAAATGAAGTAACACATATGGCAAATGGACTCCAACAGTCCCACCAAAGGAAGACCTGAGGCAACAGGCAACACCTGAGGGGAGGCAACCTGCCAAAACAACAGTAAGCTAGTTCATGCCTCTGCAGAGTACTGCTCTGCAGCTTTTACACACAAAGCTTCTTTAAAAAGAAAAGAGTCAATGTTAGCACTATCCTGTTTAGAGCTAACTATTCTATGCAATTCTGTCAACCAGGACCACTGGAACTTGCTGTCATGTTTTACTCATGGCAGATATGCACTCTTCTCAAAAAACAAGCTGAGAATTTACTTAAACTAACTGGAAAATTGTTAAAGTCCACAGGAATTTGGTAGCCATCTGCAGGACTGATCAGGGTCGTAAGGAGGTCAGCATCTGCTGAACAAGTATCAGCCCCCTGTAGCAAAGGGCCTTTGTCAGTTCATTGGTTGCAAGTGGGAGCCCCAGTCACAAGGATATTTGAACATTTCTACCGTGATGCATTTCAGCGTTATTGTGATAACAAATACAAACCCCACAGTTTGGAGGCTTGTTTACTCTGGAATTTGGTTCCAGTTCCCAAGCAAGAAGACCTTCCATTGGCAAGATACAGAGCATTAGGCACTGTTGACCTGTAGATAGTGTGGTCTCCAAACAGTAAATCCCCAAGTTAGCGATTACCAAATCCCAGGACAGCATGCCAAATTTAGTCTATGTGTTTCCTGTCTCTTCTGTTTCTCCTTAGATATCCACTATCAGTTATGTTCACATACAGGTTGACAAGCCAGGGCCTCTGTCCTGACACAGCACAGCTATTTTTATCTTATTCTCAAGAGACAGAAACAAATAAACTCAGAGACATGGTTAAATTCCCTCCCTAAGAGAAGGCAATAGAGACAGAATTCCTAGAGATACTAGTCAGTCAAGCATCACTAAGTACCCTGTCATTCTCTGTGATCGCACATCAGTCCCTACCCACAGGCCAGCAATAAGCTTCAAGGATAGTCAAATACAGGCTGGCCAAACAAGTAGCAATACCAGCCAGCTTGCTAGGAAAGGCTCGTACAGCTTCACTGAGTTTTCTTCGGTATCAAGGAAGTTTTTTTTAAAAGGGAAGAATGAGACAATTTAAGTTAGCCAGACACAGCTGATGAACTAAACCAGCACCAGATATCATTACATGTTTGGGGAAAAGGTTGTTTTGTTCTCTCATTACACTGACAACTGCTTTCTCAACACACAAGTCATTTATTATTCCAGCAGCAATATCTCATTCTGTGGCAAATGCTTCATCATTTCTATTCTAATGGGGAAGCCAGATCCACAACTCAAAACTATCTCCAGTCAAGAACAATTAAGAGAGTGCTTCATCCTACATACATACACATAAGTTTAATCACTAGAGAACAGGATGTACTTTAATATATACCACTGTCTTTAGCATATTATTTTGTGGTTGCATGCATATTCAAGTACACCTTTTATTATGTACTGATTTTGTATCATTAAGTATTTTGCAAATAAACACAGAGGTGTATGCACAACCACCACTTTGTAGGTGTCCAGTAAGGAGAAGACCAGCGTGCCACTGCTGGACCTAGAAAGTAAGCCACAAGAAGATGCACCATTCTCCCTTAACACTTCATCTCAAAACTAAATCCCAGCGTCCTTGTCAGAGAGTTAAACTCACTCTCATTTGCATCTCCCATTGCCTGGAACAAGACACTTCCACTTTACCCAAGTTACCTAGTCCTGCATTTGATTTTGTACACACTCAAATTCCACTGTCTCTTTTCACATGACATGCACAGAAGTTTGCAAGGGAGAAGCTAGTAGATTCACCTTCTAGCTTTGTTTCCTCTAAAATGCTGTGGTTTGATTGGTGTATATTAGAGAGGAAGAAAAACAAAAGGCTAACGTGCCTGCAAAGCAGCACTTAAACCAAATCTCATACCTCCTGCCCAGGTAGATGTCACCTACTGACACAAATGAACCTCACTCAGAGATGGGCTGTAAGTACTGAGGCGCACAGCTCACCCTTGCAGCACACCTACGCACCAAGGGGAAATTGCTGCTCAATTACAGCACGAGAAACAAAACCTACACTGGTTCCTAACAGGAGGATATCAAACACACTATTAACTACAGCAAAATTGATTCAGTAAAAGTTCTTAAGGAAAATATTTCCAAGCTTAAACCCATAAATATTTCACACTAAACACCAGCTACATCCACTTCATTCACTGATGCTGACAACTTATTTTATGTATATGTACCATGGATCCTAAAGTAAAAACATGGGAGTGATGCAACCTCTTTGCTCTCACCCTCAGTCAGTTCAGCAGCACTTGGAGATTTCATTTCTCCAGGTGACTTTCTGTCTGGGGTTGGGCTGTACAACAGCACAGATTGATCACAAGCAGGTGTTAGCACACAGCTTCACAAGCACATATGACATGGGTGCTGCACCAGCTTGGAACAGGGACAAACCTACCCTAGAACTGCCAGCCCCTGGCCAAGCTGGGGAATCTCTAAGAGCAGCAATTACAGGCATAAAACTACATCTATCTGTTTCAGCTTTTTTTCTAAAGCAGGTACTCTGAAACTGCAAAGCTTCATATAATTCCTCATTTCAACAGTGAAACACTAATGACTTGAAACTATGCTTCAGCCTGAAGCTGTTCTGTATTTCTGCTTAACACAGCGAGAAACAGTATCATTTTAGCATTTCCCATTTTTCATAGCTTTAATTTTCTAGACTCCAAGCTGATATCAGTCATCTTTTAAAAGAAGGAACCCTACTTAAAACACTGTTCTTTTTCATGGAACTTTAACTATTTTAGCCTGCTGTACTTGGAGCACATAAGATAGAAAACCATATGGCAGTTTCAGCTGGCAGATGGTGGGAAACTGTTGAGTGGGAATTTTCTCTCATCTGCTCCAGAAGCTCTTGGAGACAGATCACAGTATTTCAGAACTTATTTGTGTTTCTGGTGTCATGCCCCTACATAACAGAAGTGGGTAACACTGCTACAGTGAAAACTTGTCTTTTCTGCTTGGGGGCAAATTTTGGCAGCTTGCAGTACAGAGCAGGGAAGCACAGGAGCTTACACACAGAATTTTAAAGAGGTTCTTTTGTATATAATGAAATTCTGTGCACATCTGTACAGCTTTTTGGAGGCACAGACATGTCTATTCTGCTTGTGCTCTACAGCAGAAGCAATATATCTGTGGTGCAGACCCAGACTATGCCAGTATGCTGCATGAAGAAGCAGAACTTTCTTGTTTGTGCTGTGCTGCTGCAGCTGTTTGTTCAGTATTTGTTGACTAATCTGCTTTTTCTACAAGTGCTGATGATACAGCCTTCAACAGCCACTGCATATATGCATTTCAACGTGTGAGTAGGCTTTAGTCAAACAAGAGGGCATTGCCAGTCTTCAATTCCATGATCTCAGGAAGCCACATAGCATTGCAACAAACAAGCCTGGAGAGTGAGGGCCAAACACCAACACAATGCACTTTTTACATCAAACTCAGCCACTCTTCAGGGTCTCAGCCAGGAAAGATGAAATCAGTACTTTTCAGATTTTCAGCGTCTTCTATTCAAGTCACATTATGGATTCTAAGTTGTAACAGACTCACATTCCCCTTACAGCTGAGTCTATGTGCCAAATCATGTTTTCACGTCACTTGCCAGATTTAAAGGACATCATTAATCAGTTCAGCCCTTGTCTTTCAGGGCACAATTTTTTAGTTATTTTATGTGTTAGTCCTATTTGTCCATTTTATTGAGCTATGGCACCTCATGACACAGATGGAAAACTTTAAGAACTAAAGCAGTACCCTACTTTTTCCACTGCTCTAAACAGAATCCTGGCATCTGTAATACGAATCATTACTTATCATATGGTGTTATCTGTGGATGTTTTCACATGCACATATTTTTACGTAAGAAATACTGAATTTACATAAGATCTTGATTTGCATAAACGAGTTACAGCCATATATCAACCCCCAAACAATACCTACCCCTCCAAGCTATCCTGTGATGAATTCACATAGTATTTCACTCTTACTGGGGCACTTCCCTGCATGATTTGAAAGTGTCACTTTTGACTTCCAGACTTACAAATAAACAATGTTGCTGTATGTTTTCTATTCAGCAGATCAAAAAAGGCTGAAAAACAAAGACCCACTAGCAATCCAGACACCAGAAACCAACCCATTTTGCACTTTAAGTCATTTAAGATTCAGCATCTGAATTTTCCTGGAGCTACGTGAAACTTTCTGGCCAGATCACCCTGACTGTCCTATGACTGAAAGGATACACCTACAAAATACCAAGGTCACCTTGGATAGCTCTGAAGATAAACATCCCAATAAAAGCACAAGCAGATGATTATTATTAGAACCAACTTGTCCACCAAAGTTCAAGCATTCTTGCAACAGATTTTTTTGTGATCATGTTCACTATACTACAGTGATCCTAACCAGCCATAAGACACTTCCAAATTGATTTTTCTTGACATTTATACCAAGGCAGCACCAGCTGCAGAAGACAGCTGTCTTCTCCCTCTTAACTGCAGCAAGAGTGGACTTTCTGCAGATCAGTTTCTTCTAGTAAGAGCAGAAGGACATGATTTTCTGCAGCAGTGTTGTTAGCAACCAGGATAGGATAAAAAACTATTTCCTTCCACTGCCAGTGAACTGCACTGCATTATCATTAGACTGGAATAATGGTATATGCCAGGATGTAATTCAATAACAGAAAATTACATGCACCAGCTATTTACAATGTTACGACAAACATAAACTGTTTGGAGTCCAAGCACATGTAATTTAGAGGTAACAAAACAGCCAAGCAGTGAGGATGTATCTGTCAAGGTGCTTCATGCTCTCCATGCATTCCCCACATACCCAACCTAAAAAAAAAAGTATTCTGAAAGACATCAGAGCATTATGTGAACAATACTCTATTTTCAAGATATACAAGGAAGATAATCCTTTTAAGTCCTAAAGCACAGATAATCATGAAGTGTTCCAGCATTTCCACTAATGCACAGGCAGTCAGTTACTCTATACCTCAGAACAGTTTCGTGCACAGAGACTGCTCAATAACTATTTGCCAATTGACAAAGTGCATGGATCCGATCCAGAGAGTCAAGGCTTAGTTTACCTTATGTGACTCATTTTATCAAGTCCAATGTAACTAACCACCAGTGCAAATTAGATCTGCTGCTGTGAACAGGTGCTTAGGGATATAAGTCTATTAAGATATTCAGAAAATTCCCTAGAGAGAAATAATCAATGGAAAAGGTTTACCAAGTAAAATTGTAATGCACTTTCTTAAAGCAAGCGAGGGTATTTTTCATAAATCTAGGGAAGTGGATGCATTAAGCCAGTTCACTGTTCATCCTTATGAGTTTTCACCACCTAGTTAAATGAGAATTTGATTGAACTACAGTATGTAAAGTTATTTTACAAAATCAGTAATGGAAACAGCATTAGTCACATACCAGCCTTTATGCTCACATTCAATAAAAAGTCATTAGTTGTCAAAAACCTTAGTGGGAATCCCAGTGAGAAGACGTGGTCACTAGGTTTTTAAGATCATATTTGAAAGAGAGCCCATAGAAAGAAACAGACCCCCAGAAGAGAGAAAAAGCCATCCAGAGTTTTCAAGGGAGGAAACCCAAGTCCAGCAGTGCGATGCTCTTGCCCGCCCAGGGATGGCTCTCGCGTAGTACCACAGGGTGACACAAACCGATGCTCACGGGTGACGCTGGTTAAGGAAAAAAGCCGATTCTTTCCCCTTTTCTCTCTAGGGCAAGAAGGAGGAAGACTGTTACCCAGCAGAAGGAAGGAGAAGATCCACTGCAGCACGGCGACTGTCTGGATCCTCCTCTTTAGAGGGACGTTGATGGGGGCAAACTCGACCCTCATGCTGATCGCGGGAGAGCAGCGCGGGGAGGCAAGGACCGGCCGGCTCCAGCCAGCCGCCGCGCCGCTCTGCCACCGGCAGCTACGGCCTCGGTTTGTAGGGCAGAACGCGCCCCCTCCTACCGCCGGCGCTGCCCACGGCCGCCGCAGCAGCAGGGTCCGGGCCCGGCCCCAGCAGGCGGGGACGAGAAGGCGCCCGCCTCAGCGCAGCCCGCCCAAAGCTGCTCGACACAGCTTCGACAGCCGCAGGTCTGAGCAGCGAGCCGCAGCACCTGCCCCTGCTTCAAATACACGGCACCGGACAACAGGGGCGAAGGCTCTGCGGCTTTATTAGTGCGGACACCGGTGAGAAGCTGTGGTAGTTGCTCTTCTCAGGGCGGCCAGTGCCGCTCCTGCCTTGCCTCCCCCCACAGCATACGTTCGCGCTTAAGGCTCTTAAGAATTAAAGCGCTTATGGAGGCTGACCAAGAGCTTACATCTCCCGTGGCGCTGGGGCTTAACCCTGCCGCTTCTAACTGACCCTGCACACGCACAGCCGCCTCCCGGCCCGTAATCGAGGTGACAAAACCAAAGCTCCACTATGATGAGAACGCACCCCAGCACGCGCCAAGGCGCCGTCCCTCTTGCGCCCATCTCTCTACAGGCTCACGTTCAACGCGGGCGGCCCCTCACTCAGCTGACTCCCGACGCCGCACGCCAGCGGACGCCTCTAACAAGGCGCGGAGGTTCCCCAGCAACGGGGTAATGTCACCGCAGTAGCTGTCCGCCACGCTGCCGGTGCTCGGCGCGATGCCCGCCTCCTCCCCGGGGAGACGGAGACTGGCGCACCGGTTCCACGGGAGCCGGTCCAGGCTGCCTGCACACCGCCACACTAGTGACGGATGGCTCCGACGGGCGCGGGCAGGCGGAAGAGCTGTCCGTCTTCAGGCAGCGCGGCGGGAGGCGCAGTGCGCCGGGGGCCTGCAGTGTAGCGGCGCAGGCGCGGTGCGGGTGAGCGGTGTGCCGCCATGCCGACTGTCAGCGTGAAGCGGGACCTGCTGTTCCAGGCGCTGGGCAGGACGTACAGTGAGTGGTGCGGGCTGCGCGGGCCGCCTCGCGCCGCGGATCCTCCGGTTGCGCTTTAGGAGGCGGGCACGGACCTGTCGGGGGGCTCCTTCTGGTCACCGCGGCCGCTGGGCTGCGGTTCGCTGAGCAGCTTCTCTCCGGCTGCCTGCCGCGGCCTGGCCCGGGCAGTCCCTTGACGGGCGGCGACGATGAGGCGTTGCAGCCTCCTCCTGACAGCACCGCTTTGTTCCGTGCTTACCCGGTGTCCTCGGCACTGAACTGACCTCAGGGGGAAGCCCGGGCTTCAGACACACTGTGGGGTCTGTGCCAGTGTGGTTCCCGGCCGTCTGCTGTTCCCGAGGCCACGGCATGCCAGGCAGAGCCACGTGTTCTCCCTGGGCCCTTCAGCCGTTTTCCCACTTGCACGCTGTCTGAGTCCAAAGCGCTCAGGAGAGCGGAATTGCTCGTTTCCGAATCGTGGTTTCTGGTTGAAGTTGCACTGCCTGTTTTAGGAGCTGGTTAAATCAAAAGGCAGAGGGAAGAGGTGGGAGCAGGCAGAGCAGACAGTTAATACCATGCTTTCATTCAGTCCTTCTTCCCCAGCTCTTTAGAAACGTGACTTAAGAACTCTTTGGCTGAAAGACTGTTCAGGGACATGGAGCAGTTTGTCTAGCCCATTCTGGAGTTGGTAGGCTCTTAAAACATACAGGTACAAACCTCCACTTTCAGATTAGGGTTGTGTTACTCACAAGCTGTAACACATTTGATGCAACCTCTCTATGACAAGCTGATCAATTAAAAAAGTAGTTGCTGGCAGAAGCTGTCCCGCTCCGCCCTCTTATTTTCATTATCTTGCAGGCCAGAGTTGCTCTGACAAACTTGGCTGCAAGGCTAGTAGTGAAGCTAGCCTCTGAGGTTCAGAAGCCCTTCCTGTGACTAAGAATAATGTGTTAATAAATGTAATATGTACTGCAGAAACTGCTACTCAGATGCAAGTGTAAGCAAAAATCTTCAAATTAAAACTTCTGATTTTTTTTTCCCCAAAATAGCATCTATTATCTTGTTTAAAAACATTAAAAACAAAAATATGCACATCTGAATTCTGCTTATTCACCCAAATTCACCTTCTTTGTAGCTGATGAAGAATTTAATGAGCTTTGCTTCGAGTTTGGTTTGGAGCTTGATGAAATTGTGAGTAATATTTTCATTTATTACTTTTTTCAGTAGATGTAGTGTACTGACAGCATTTATATTTGCTAAGAGTTTGTACTGCATTATTTCCGACACATTCCCTGGCACAGTGTTGGTTGATGCCTTCTAGCACATACAAAAAGATTGCAGACATATTGCTATACTTCATGGAGGTCAGCAGTCGGTGCCTCTTGAGCTTCAGTCTCTGGCCCCATTTTATTTAGCAGCATAACTGTGGCCACAGACCATGTATTGAACATATTTTATAAGATCTGTTAGGCTTTGTTTTGTATGCAGTCTTCTGTACAGTATCCACAAAAAAGTATTTGTTCTGGACATTGTTACCTGAGTTATAACTAGATTGTATTTAAAGCTTTGATTTTCATTCTGTACTTGTGAAAGCCAGCTAGCGCTGTGAACTGTATCCATGTAAATCGTGTTCAAGTAGACCTCCTTTGATTTTTTTTTAATTTTAATTGATCTTTTAATGATGTTTATCAGAAAACATCTGAACATCATGTGTTATGCTTTAGTTCAGAATATACTTGATATGACAAGTCGTTTGCTGACCTGTTGCCAAAAATAAGGTCTCAATTCTCTTATTGGGGTCTGCTAGCCTGGAGACTGGTGCTGCTACAGTCTCTTTTGTTAAAATACAAATTCTAATAGTGAATTTGTCTTTTGGTATACTGCATTGCAATCTCTGAATCTGAGAAATTTTTAGATTTTACATCATTTCTGGTATTCAGTGTGTCCATTCACTGTATGACACTATTAAACTTTCAGTTTATACAATTTTCTATTATATTATCTGACTATAACACTCCTGTCAATGTTAAGATATTCCAGATTGAAAAGACATCTTTGCTTAATTTCAGACAACTGAGAAAGACATTATAAGTAAAGAAAAAGGTGAAGACAGGGCAAAGGGTGCATCTGATACTGTTCTCTATAAAATTGATGTTCCTGCCAACCGTTATGATCTTCTTTGCCTCGAAGGGTTGGTCCGAGGACTGCAGGTTTTTAAAGAAAGGTAATGCAGAGTTGTGAGATATTTGTGTGTTTTGTTATTTATTTAAATACTATTCAATTTCTTGTCAATAAGCAAACTTGCAACTTGCTTGGATTTTGAGTACGACCCCGCGTAGATCAGATTTGTCAAATTTTCCTTTGGAGAAACTCTGTTGTACATTTTTGAATACCTAGACTGGAATGTTACTGAGATTTGCATCTGTTCTAAAATTTTTTCTACTGCTGTTCCATTTGAGACTCATGCTCTATAAAGAACTGCAAAGAAACTTCCTTGTGATCCTCTGTAATAAATACCAAAAGAAATCATTTACTTCACTTTCCTGCTATGACTTTATCTTCTTGAGTCCCTCAAGTTCAGTAATCTGCTTAGCATCCCATAGAAAACAAGTTTTAAACAGTTAGCTAATTCACATACGAGGCAAGTTTCAGCATCAAGTTGTTGCTAGATTACTATAATGTTTCCTGCATTTAGGGAATATTAATTCTTTCAGTTACAGACTTATTTCTGGTTTTATTCTAGGGTAAATCCGCCTAGATATGAGAAGATAATACCAGCTGAGGGTGAAGGTCAGAAGCTGGTTATCACTGAAAAGGTAAAACTGTTTACTGCACCTTTGTAAACGTACTGAGTTTCTGAACCAGCAAGATAGGTATCAGTACCAATTTAATGGGGGCAGTGAGACTAGAAATTGTATTTTCAGAGCAGAGTTAAATGCATCTGCTTATTGAGATTTATATTTCAGGAAGCTGAGGGGTGGAACAAATTATTTTGGGTGAACCTAGTAGCAGATCAAATCAAAGTTTCAGATGCTCACATTGCATTGACATTCTGGGCCATTACATAGTGTAATCGAAGCTTCCCTCAAGACCTGGGGTAGGTTGGTTGGTTTGTTTTTCCCTTTGGGGTTCTAATGTCTTTCCATTAATTTTCTTTTTGATTACTACTTTACAATAGAGGATTTCAGGTGAAAAGTACGCATTTAATCATGTTTAGTTTTGTATATTCTCTGTGCTTGAACTTTATAATATGTTGATGTTGTAACCTGCAGGCTGCGCAAGTCCGTCCTCATGCTGTAGCTGCAGTCCTTCGTGACATAACTTTTACCAAGGAACGTTATGATAGTTTCATTGACCTCCAAGAAAAATTACACCAAAATATTTGCAGGTTAGTGCTTAAAATTAGTGTATAGTGTCCAGGTGTATGATTTTATCATATGTTAAGACGGCACATCCCTGTTGCAGAGAGGATTATGTTTGCGGTTTTATTTCTGCTAAGGAAAATATTTTATAACAGCTGTCTTTATCCTTCATAATTTCCCTGCCTGTTTCCACGTGCTCTCAATATTTGTCAACACAAATAGCTGTTACAGCTCCTACAACAGTTGAAAAAAGTGTTTTGCCCCAGTCTCATTGGATTTGTCTTTGACTGTTGTGTTGTTACAATTCATTGAAAAGTTATTCATGAAAATAATCTTCAAGGCTTTTCACAATTGCCCTTCTACTTTTTCAGTAAATTCTGTGAGTGCATTGGAGTATATAGACTCATGAGATACTATCTCAAAGGAACTCCTGATATTACTAACAAAATCATTATTTTGTTTTCTTTTTAGGAGAAGAGCATTAGTAGCAATAGGTACCCATGACTTGGACACTATGTCTGGTCCATTTACTTATACCGCTAAAGCACCTTCTGAAATTAAATTCAAGCCCTTGAATCAATCTCAGGAGTACACAGCTTCACAGATTATGGATCTCTATAGGGTAAGTGGGATTTTTTAGCCTTGTTGCACTAAATGCAGGAAAATACATTTCCAAAGCTTAATGTCTCTCATCCTTGTTAAGAGTTTTTCTTACAAATGAAACAGTTACTTTCTGTAGCTTCAGCCAGTGGACATTCAAAATTTTGCTTTTTCATGAGAAATACATGTAATACTTTACTGCTCATGAAAGTTATACTGTGGTGTTTTGTGGCTAAGCACAAATATTAGAATAGTTACATTAACCCTCTGATTTGTCAATACAAAGACTATTCTTCATGATGCTCTTAATACTGTAAAAGAGTTGTATGTTTATCTATCTACACTGGTAAGATACTCAGTCTACAAAGTGACAGAAGTTTGGGATAAATAATAATAGATTTTTTTAATGTTATTTGGTCAGTTTACTTGGGGAAGATACTGTATTATTCACACAACTACGTGTTAGGCAAGTGCAGCTGTGTAAAAGGCTCATTAAGTCTGGCACTGCTCTTGGCCCAGCATCTGATGAGACCTGGTAAATGCTAGGAAAAGTTTCCCTCAAGTCTAATTTCACAATGTTTACATGCGTCACTAAATGTCAGCATTGAAAACAACACTGCTATCACCATCATTACAATATACAGCCATTCTGGAGCTATCTGATTAAAGATGAGTAAGACTGCTAGGAAACAAGGAGTATCAGAAAGACTTAAAAGTAAACAATGCTTTTCCTACAGTATGTACCTATGTCATTGGAACAGATGTGAATTTTTAATCAAATGTAAGCATAAATGTGTCAGTATTCAGCAATTCATAATTGGATTTGCAATTGAAGGTCCGCTGTGATTTGGACAGTGCGGCCTATGCATCTTTGAGAGAATTTTTCAAGAATAGTTTTTAATGCTTCTGAAGAAAACAAAAAATTCAGTTCTCTCTTTTCAGAGTTTTCTTGCTTTTGAGAGCAAACAGCTTTTGCTAGTCAAGTTCCTAGCTCTGAGATCAATCCTTCACTCTTTCAAAATTCCTGTTAATCTCTCAGCAAAGGACTGTAGCACAAGTGAGCTAACATGACTTTAGTTTGTGCTTTGTTTCTCTAGACTGACAGCCACCTTCGGCACTATTTACACCTAATTGAAAACAAGCCACTTTATCCTGTCATTTATGACAGCAACGGTGTTGTTCTGTCCATGCCACCAATCATCAATGGTAAGATTATTTAAGACTAGTTTACACTATAGCTGCTGGTTATTGTGTTAGATTATCTTACAGAAACATTGATGCATAATAAGGGTTATTCTGGCCTCTTAAAATTGTTTCACTTTTAATTTCATAGAGTCTTATTTCAGTTTAAATGCAGCCAAATTTTTTGCTCCCTCCCTAGGCTGCTGGTATTCCTTTTTTCTCATCCTCATCAAGAGGGTGTAAAAATCCCCTTGCAAACCCCTGCATTTAGCTCTTCATACCCTTCTAGAACTCAAGAAAGGTTCCTTGTGACAGAAGTCTATTAGGAAAGCATTTTCTTTGCATGTGTAAGCATTGTCCATCAGACATTTAGCTAAAAGAAGGATGAAATTATTTTGTAAACTGGTAACTGTAATAGTCTGTACTCCATGTTATATGGTTACAGTAGGGAACTTTTCACCTAAGTCTTAAGCCCAGTGTATTTATCAGCAGTTTGGACCAGTTCTCACGGCTTCTTCTGCTACCACAGAAGTGATTCCAGAAGACTAATGACTTAAAAAGAATAAATTGGTCTGTACTTTTTTACTGTTTCTAAACATATGTTTCTTCTGAATGCAGAAGTAACTGGATGATTTTTGAGAACCATGATTACTAAAGCCAGCTAGTGATGTGGCAAGAATTATTCCTCTAACAAAGATATTTCAGTATACCTCTATATTTAAATCAAGAATCAGTAACTTTCCCATACGGTGACAGATAAACTCTGCAGTGATAATCCCTTTTGGATGTATTTTTGCTAATCAATCTTATCCATATCTTAACAGTTAACCCATATCTTCGTAAAAGGCAGCTCAAACTCTGTGTCAGGGACCAGTAAGAATAGCTGTTCTGAATAGAAGATGGTATCAACCACTGTGTCGCATCCTTCTTTGTTAGGCTCATTCCAGTTTTGGAATGTTCCATGCATAAGATCGCATACTTACATTTTATCAGTTTAAAAGATTGAGCTAAATTTAATACCTCTTTCTAAGGAACAGTATTTGACAGAGGCTTCCAGTTTAAAGGTAATTTTTAAACAGATAAGGAAATGTAACGTCTCTACTGGCTTTTTGGATTATATACAAGCACTTAAGTGAAAGGCTATATTTGTTTTAAGTCCAGAAATGCTGAATATACTTCATCTGCAGAGAGGCAGAGCGCAGCATCAAAGGGAGAAGTATACAAGATGTCTCAAGTCTTAACATCTCCAATGACCTTAACTTGCAGTCCAACTGTGGCCTAGTTTCTCAGACTCAGAAAACAGAAGCTGAATGACTTTCTCAGGGTCAAACAAAGGAAGCAAGAGTGTCCATGTATATCCAAGAGTGTGCTTCCCTTTGCCTTCTGTGAGGTTCAATGAAAGGTGAGAAGGACAAGGAGGTTAGATTTGGCATGATCCCGTACAATTCTAGGACTGTGTATGTCCAAGCTGTATGCTTACCAGCAGTGAAATCCATTCAAAGTATGTGCTGCACATCTATACCCAACAGGCAGTGAGAGGCAGATTCTCTACAGGTGCTCTAGATTGCTTGTTTCTTACTAACTGAACCCCACTTTTATAGGGAGCCAAATACTTGTGGGACTTTGCATCCAATTTGCAAGAATGGTACTTGAGGTGATACCCCTAAGTTGTATGTTGTCTTGCTTCTTCTAGACGAGAAACAGCTTTGACTCCATCGGTGATGTAATTCCATGACTCATGACTTGCATTAGTCCTAATAACTCCCAGTACAGACACAAAACAAATTCAGGCCTAATAGGAACCGTTACTAGGACCTGAATCACTAATGTAGACAAACCCATAACGTATCAGGATGCAATGTCAAGAGATCTAGGATATTCAGAGATCCATCTATGGATATTCATCAGTCTAAATCACTTTTTTAAAAGCATTTAATTCCTGTCCAAGGCTGCTTTCGTATGCATGTCACACATCAAATGCAAACGTTGCTTAAAGCTAGGAAAGACGAGATGTCCTGGAAGTGCTGAACCAGTTTGCAGCCAGCAGATGGCCACTTGTCTGCTGGTTTGCCTTTTCAACAGGATACTGGGATACCTGTAGATTTGTGTGTCTTTCAGTATAAAGCCTAACCCAATATGAGTCTGGTCTGTCTCTTTCCTCTTTCTGTTTCATACATTTAAAAATAAAAAGAGCTGCTATTCTGGTAAGAATTGTGAATGTTGGTGCAGTAAATAGTGGCTTTATAAGCTGCAGAAGATGACAGTCAACTTTCTGAATCACAGAAGGAGGCAGTATCAGTGTTGTTGCAAGAAAAGCAGTAACATTTTTTAACATTTTGTTTTCTTTACATGTTTTAGGAGATCATACAAAAATAAGCATAAACACCAAAAATGTGTTTATTGAATGTACAGGCACAGATATCACAAAGGTAAATTAATCCTTCTTGCTTTTGATACGCTTTAATACTGTTTTCCCTCTGGATGGTAGGGCTCCAGTACAAAGAGTTGTAATAGCCAGGTGTTATGGAGCCAGCCTCCCATTTCAAAAGGTCAGGATAAGTTGTTGGCCTGTGTGGAATTCCCTCAAGACAGTTTGAGGCTTGCTCTGTAGACAGTGTTGTATTTTCATTGCATTTTCTTTTTACTGAAAACATGAAGTTTTCAGTCTGTATGAGAGAGTAACTCAAGTAATCTCAGGGCTTTTTTGTTGAGCACTTTTTCTAAGTCTGAAAGGCTTCAAAAGGAGGAAAATTCACTTAAGACTATTCATTTTGCCTGAATACTTTTTGTAAAGAATCATTTTGTTTCCTGAAAATTTGGACTGCTGGAAGGAAGACAACACTTTTTCTTCGGAGTTATCTTTTTCAAGCAGCGACACTGTGCAAATAATTGTCAAATGGAAGTCTTTCCATATGCAAATTCTGTAACTCAAATCTGAATTTTGAAAGCCTAAGCAATTATAATTGCCTGTTCTTGAATTCAGGTTGTGCATTCATTGATAATTTCCCTGAAACATGCATTTTGACACTTAAGAGCAAGAACGCTTTTAACTTACCCTACTACACAATGATATATTAATGACACAAATAAATTAGCATGTTGGAGAATGACTTCTAAGCAAACTAATAAAGAATTCCTTCTTGCTGCTGGTTGCCTTGATAGTAAAAAGGGTGCTATTCTGCTTACGTGAAGGAAATTATACTGCAAGGCATCAAAAAAACAACCCTTGTAGATTGAGAAGTTGGTTTGAATTTCATTATTATGTTCTGTTACACTAAAATTTTTAAAATATTAACTGTAAAACAAAAGATAGTGCAGGTTATTTGATAATGTGTTAAACAACACAGAGTCCTTCAGCCTCTACATTCTCATTTGAGTATCAGTGAAATGACTAATTAGACTGAAGGGTGGGAAAATGTAGTTCCATCTGGTATTAAAGACCCTGTGTATATTCAGAACAGAGTTTAGGAAAGATACAGAAATGCTTCAGAACCTTGAAAATCGAAGATATAAAGGTTTTGTATAACTGTCTCTGGAGCAAAAGAAAAATGTTATCTAGTATTCTAGGCTGCTATGATTTTTGGTTTTTAGTTATTAAATAGAATGGAATGAGAGAGTGTAAGACAAGACTTCTCCCCCCCCCCCATGTTTTTTATAAGATATTTTGTCTAACACAAGTAGATGACAGATTTCTATATGATTATTTTGTAGGCAAAAATTGTTCTTGATATTATAGTCACGATGTTTAGTGAATATTGTGAGAAGCCATTCAGGTGAGTATGAATCTCCAGTCATAGTGACATTACATTTGGGCTGTGTGTTAAAAACATTTTTACTTCTGTTTCTCTATCTCTCATAGTGTTGAAGCAGTAGAAGTCACTTATCCTAATGGGAAGACCCACGTCTATCCGGTAAGCATAGAGATATGTATCTCAGTATTGGGTTTTTTTACTTACACAAAATCCGGTAAGAGTGGCATTGTCTTATTTTTGCAGAGGCAGTTTATACTGCCTCTGAGGTATAATCTGGAAGCTCAGCTTGGCACTATCTATATGTTAGTGAGTCAGAGCCTTCTCTAGCCCCATGAAAAAATAACTCCAGCTGCATCTTCGCCTTATCTAGAAAACTCATTCTGAAACTCCACTAATTTATGATAACGTTAAAAATACGGTATCACTGACATAACCCGATACTCCAAAAAAAAGGGTAGGGTTTAAAGTTACAAGTGGCAACCACTGTTGTGGTTTAGAGTTCATGTGATAGGAACTTTTCAGGAACAAGTAAAGATTGCAATCAAAGGTCATAATCCGTGTCTAAAGCCTTTGAAACCTATGTGTTCCAAATCGGGAAAAATGAATGCAGTAGAGGTCCTTTAGCCTTAAGCCAGTGGACAACTGAAATCAGCCTCACCATAACTTACTTACCAGATCTGAAAGCTTTACTGCCCTTCAGTTAAAATAACCTTGCAATACTGGAGTTTTCAGTCATCATATATTTGGAGTCTATAAAGTGAAAGGTGTGTAAGGGAGGATGTTGACTTCAAGTGCAGGTTTGCTTGCATGCAGTGCCAGGCAGGCCTCTTTGCTTTAGATGTCTTTTTTGTTCTGTTAACAAGAATAAAGAAAACAATTCATCCTGTTTCCTGGAAGTAGCTGAAGACAAGAGTTCTGGTTTAAAGGGAAAGAAACTTATTTTTACTGAGAGTTATTCTAGTGGTATTTCAGCTTTTCTTTTAGCAATGTCAGCTTTAATCGACAAAAGGAAGACAGAATTCTGCCATGAACAAAATAGCTTCCATAGATAAAAGACAGAAAAAAAAATCCCTTAGTTTTAGATACTAAGGTTTTTCAGCATTTGTGTATCTAGACATTTGGAAACACCTAAGTACATAGATACAAAAAAACTTCCTTATATATATTGCAAACTTTCTGTGTAAAAATAGCAATAGATATTTCTGTACCCAGTACCAAAATAAAGTTTTCTTTCCTTTTCCTCCTAGAAGTCATTTGATCTGTAGTAGACCACATGATCTCGTGCATGACAATTCACCGCTGCTTTAGGGCTTTGACTTAGGATCAACTGGTCTCTAGAAACTTAAAGCAACTCAGTTACTTGCATATATCAGAAATTACTGGAAGTCTCAGTAACAGGGATTTCTTGCCACATTCAATCTCTTAGCTTAACCGATTTTGCATTGTATACTATGTTTTCAAGAATCCTGTTACCTTAAAATACTCAGTTTAGCCGTGTGTTCCACACTTGTCTGCTGTGAATGTCATTTTATTAGCATAATTAGAAGAGCCTAGATTAGTAAGAAGTCAAAATTGAATCCTCTTAGGTGGGAATGACAGGCATTGTGTGTGCTGAAAAGCTTTGTCTTTCTTTTTAGGAACTGGCTTACCGAAAAGAGAAGGTGAAACCTGAACTCATTAACAAGAAAATAGGAATCAGGTGTGTTCTTGCAAATGCGAAGTTTTCATTAATCTTGGAAAACTAGAAAACATTGCTTTGTTTTGAAGTTATTTACACTGTGTGATTATTTTTATGAAAAAATCAGGGGTTATTTTGGGTAATTAGATCAACTCTGTAAAATTTGTTTGCCCTTTTTCCAAGGAAAGTGAACGATTCTTTACAGCCTTACAGAACTGTTATGAAGAAAATGATTGTCTCAAGAGTCAGAATCTGAGCTGGTTCTGATCAAATGCCAAGTTTGTGTACAGTCCACACAGCACTTGGAGCTTTTCAGACAATGCAGCAGAAACGTCAAGACAGTGCAAGATCCAAAAATTACTACTCTCTTGTTTTGTTTCAGTGAAACTCCATCAAGCCTTGCAAAGCTGCTGACCAGGATGTGTTTGAAGTCACACGTCATAGGGAATGGGAGCAATATAGAGATTGAAATCCCTCCTACCAGAGCAGACATTATCCATGCATGTGATATCGTAGAAGATGCAGCAATAGCTTATGGTTATAACAACATTCAGATGGCTATTCCGAAAACGTACACCATAGCTAATCAAGTAAGATTGCCCCTTCAAATAAACGCTCTGTTGTCAGTAGATGACTAGTGCATGCCAGAAGGGCTTTGGGGAAAACAGAACCTCGGAATTAAATATTTTGACATGCTTTGCCTTGGGAAGTATTTACCATGGATAGGATACAAAACAGATGCCCCACTGATTTGAATAAGCCCAAGACCAGTGGTTGCTGGTACTTGAAAAAAGACAGGGTTTAAATAGGGAGCCCGTATTAAATCTCTAATTGGGAGATTCATTTCCTCCGGCAAGCCTAAAGACAGCTGGCTGATGCTTTCATAAATTTTAAGCACACAAGCATAGTACCTCCCTGGTGAATTCACCATAGTGTAACAGGCAAAATCACCTTGGGAAAGAATAGAAAATGTTTTTAGATGGAAGTTGAAAACGTTTTTGTTTCATTTTAGCTCCCCCTCAATAAGCTCACTGAACTACTGAGACTGGACTTGGCAGCTGCTGGATTCACTGAAGCACTCACTTTTGCCCTGGTATATTATATTGATTTCCTATTTTCCTTACTTGCATGTTGGAAGACTGATGCAACCAAAACTTGATGAGGATGTCAGAGGGTCTGAGGATATGTTGTGCTATAGATAGAATCATAGAATAGTTAGGGTTGGAAAGGACCTTAAGATCCAGTTCCAGCTCCTCTGCCATGGGCAGGAACACCTCCCACTAAACCATGCCACCCAAAGCTATGTCCAACCTGGCCTTGAACACTGCCAGGGATGGGACATTCACAACCTCCCTGGGCAACCCATTCTAGTGCCTCACCACCCTTACAGTAAAGAATTTATTTTTCAGATCCAATCTAAACTTCCCGTTTAAATTTGAACCCATTACCCCTTGTCCTCTCACTACAGTCCCTCATGAAAAGTCCCTCTCCAAGCATCCCTATAGGCCCCCTTCAGATACTGGAAGGCTGCACACAATACTCCAAGTGAGGTCTCACAAGAGAAGAGTAGAGGGGTAGGATCACTTCCCTTGACCAGCTGGTCACGTTCTTTTTGGTGCAGCCCAGGATATGGTTGGCTTTCTGGGCTGCAAGAGCACCCTGCCAGCTCATGTTCATTTTCTCATCAACCAACACCCCCAAGTCCTTCTCCGCGGGGCTGCTCTGAATCTCTTCTCTGCCCAACCTGTAGCTGTGCCTGGGATTGTTCCCACCCAGCTGTAGGACCTTGCATTTGTCATGGTTAAACTTCATAAGGTTGGCATCAGCCCACCTCACAAACATGTCAAGGTCCCTCTGGATGGCATTCCTTCCCTCCAGCATACCAACCAAGCCACACAGCTTGGTGTCATCGGCAAACTTGCTGAGGGTGCACTCAATCCCACTGTCCATGTCACTGACAAAGATGTTGAACAAGACCAGTCCCAACACCGATCCCTGAGGGACATCTCTCGTTATATCACTATTTGTTACCATTTTGGCAGGCAATTGTCTGCCAGTCCTTTGGATTTACAGTGTACTATTTTGTGACTTTGTAAGTCAGAGAAATTGAATGTCACTGTTAACTTGGCATGTACTTCTAAACTTAAGAGACAAGATTAGCTGCTGAAGAACTGGTTTTAGCTTACCTTGATAGGACAGGATGGAGTTGTAAGACAGCAAATCTCTCTTGAGACTTTGATCAGCAGGTGTGAAATGCATTATAGTTTGATAATCTGGAACACAGACATAAAAATTTAATACTTTCTGGTGGATATTACAACAGTTTAGAGATTACCCTGTTTCTCTTTGTCTCTTTTTAGTATTGTCACTTAGAATTATAGAATCACAGAATAGTTAGGATTGGAAAGGACCTTAAGATCATCTAGTTCCAAACCCCCTGCCGTGGGCAGAGACACCTCCCAATAAACCATGCCACCCAATTAGATAAGAAGCTGATACGTAGTTTCTTGAAGAGTTTATTTTAAAAATACTTGTAAAAAAGTTATATTGCACACTAAGGGGACACAAATACCTCTGTAAATTTCACTAGAGGTTTGTTTTGTTTTGTTTTGTTTTTTTTTGCATAGAGGAAAAGATATAGCAATGGTTGTTTACACTGGTACTATTCATATTATTTGTTACAACCATGCCAGTCATCTTTTACTAAGAATTAGGTAATTTACTCTGCAGCAGCCTGTGCCACTGCAGTACCAACAGCTGGCATGATTTCTAATACAGAAATTTCGCAACAAGGTTGGTCAGTAGGAAACACCATCTTTGTCATGGCCACTTGTCCATACCTCTTTGCTGTAGCTTTAAACTGGATTAAAGAATCTGATCTACTATTCAAAAATAATAATAAAAAAATAAAAACAAGTACATGCATCCATGCCCTCCAAAAGTACATGGTATTAACTGTCCACACACAGAGACTTGCATAATCAGCTATTGAAAATACATTATACATTTTAGAAAATCCTTTCTGTTCAAAATCTACTCCGAGCCTTTGCTTTAGAGTGCAATTTGTGGGCATTTTAGCAAATGGGGAGCTAGCATCATATATTCTGTTAAAACCTCTCTGAAATTTCCCAGCCTTTTCCTGAACTTAATTATTAGAGGGCCAGAAATGCATGTTCCTGAAAGTACACAATCTTTTAAGAGATAGTTGTCTGATCACAAATTATTTTTTGATAGCTTACTAAAAGTTTCTAATGCCCTATGATGCAGGATCCCAGAACACTTACATGCATTTGAAAAGTTCAGGGATTGCAACCGCAGTAGGTAATACAAATGAACTGAATGAAATGTTAACACCTCCAGATTTCATTGAGCTTCAAAAGAAAAATTGGAACTAATTCTAACATCTGACAAATATATTTCAGTTTTAATATTTTGTTATTAACTCATTTAAGTACCCAGAAAAATGATTTGTATTTCTTCCTGCAGTGCTAATATTTGACAAAGATATTCACACTACCTGCAGTAGTACCAGGGGATGCTGGGAAAATAATATGTATAACATGGTCAAACATTTCTATATTTTCCTTATTCATTAGTAAATATAATTATTTTTTTCAGTGCTGAATAGGTGATTTGCTTAAAAACATAGAATGGACCATACTTATATCACTACAACCAAAGACCTTTATGAAATGCAATGGCAAAATTCTATAAGATCATGCAGTATGTCATGTTATCACATTGCATATTTGTATTTCTGATGTGGAAATGAAACCCACAGTCTGCTGTGTCACCAACACTTTATTAGAAACCAGTGTGAGGCCCCTGACTATGGCAAATATCATGCCACAACATTCTGTAGCCCAGCATTATGTGGCAAACACTGCTCGTGTATTTGAGTAGACAGTCTGCTTCTTCATTTGAGCCCACAATTGTACTTATAGTCAGCAACATGGCTTTTTGTGAGGAGCTCCAATTTAGCCAAAATGCATTTAGTTTAAATAGCAGCAACATACTGTAATTTAGATGCACATCTGAAAACTGTTTAAAACAGTTTTCTCCTCCTAAGGTCAGCATTCATTTGATTTTTTTTCTTTTATTCAATAATCCACCTTTTTTAAATCATCTGTTAATTTTCCTCACATTTAGTCTATCAACATGCTTTTCGGAGTGCTGCCAGTACAAAGGGACATTTCTGGGACACTGCAGTATACCAAGATCCTCAATTACATGCCTAGTCTGCTATTGGTTTCTTTAATACATTAATAAAGCTATAAACTCTGAAAATCTGTAGTGTGGATCTTATCAGTAGCATCTGTTGTTTATGTGCACAGACATGGTCTGAGCCTGATAAAATGCATACATATTGCTTTTCTGACCAGCTTAAAAATTCACCCAGAGAATGAGGGCTTTAAAAATATTCTCGTTCAAAAAATTGAAATCAACAATGAACTACAAGAATCCTTTGCAGCTATTAAAATTGAAGGCTTAACCATATGAACTATTTTTCATAGACAGTGCTTTATTTTCTGTAAGTAGACCACAAGGGAATGTTTTCTTTGTGAGAAAGCTGGGGTAACAGTCCCTTTACAGGTACTATTTTCAGAATAAAATACTTCAGTCACTGCAAGTCAGGAGGCAGAATCTGAGCCTCTGTTTATAAAACAGATTACAACTATCTGTGACAGAAACCGAAGTAAACACTTGCCTTTTTTTCATTAAACTAGCTTAATTTTGGTTAGTATTTAACATTTTGCAGATAAACCAGTTTGCTTACTTAGTCTTAAGACTGGGGCTTAATTTTTGTTATGAGAGGGTGTTGTACAAGAGAGCGTACATCATGGGGGCCTCAGAACAAGTGCTACAGCTGCATTATTCATTCTTGATACAAGATTTCATCACTGGCTATCTATTTTAGCTTACTTGACTTTGGTGTATTTTGTCTTTTCATCTCAGTGTTCTCAAGAAGATGTGGCAGATAAACTTGGCATGGATATCTCTGCAACAAAAGCTGTGCGTATAGCAAACCCCAAAACTGCAGAGTTTCAGGTGAGATAATTCAGGTTTTGGGAGCAACACTGTCACAAAGTCTGTATTTGAAGAGGAGAAAGAGAAACTAATAGGAAATAAAATTTATAAACCATAGTGCTATTTTCCATGCATTAAAGAGGACATACACACTTATTGCTAAACTTGTTAGCAGTCATCTTAGAATCATAGAATAGTTAGGGTTGGAAAGGACCTTAAGATCACCTAGTTCTGATCCCCCGGCCATGGGCAGGGACACCTCCCACTAAACCATGCCACCCAAGGCTCTGTCCAGTTACTCCTTCACTAAGAAATACCTTATTTGGTGTGAAATACTATTAGCAGTAAAAGACCATGCTCTATATGACAGCATGTGGCAAAATTGAGCCGTCTTACTACAGAAAATCCCATATAATTGATCAGCTACTGCATTTGGAAAAGCCATTCAATATAAATGGAATTATTAGGTCTGGCAGTCTCTAAAATTCATGAGCTGTGAATGTGAAATGTTGTTTTTTTAAACTATTAACAATTTTTTTTTATTATTTTTAAATGCTTAAAGGACAGTACAGAATTAATACCTATTTCTAGATAATTTGGTCTTTGCTAGAGTAGAGTGAGAGCTCCAATACTCTCAGCAATTCTGAAAATATGTAAAAGCATACCCATAGTTTTTGTATTTTCTTTAAAAAGTGGAGTTTTTTTTTAAAGTTCATTTCTTTAGTTTACAGGAAAGATAAATTTAGAGTCATTTGTTTCTAACCTAAGAAACAAAGGTAAACTTTTTAGAAAGGTTTAGAAAAGTTTCAGCAGTCTGTGAGTATTAATGTTTTGTTGTTTGGGTTTTTTCCCCCCAAGATTTTCTTCAGCAAGTCAGATTTCTCCAAGCATCTGTGTTACCTTTCTAGATCTTGCCTCTAATACTAAAAGCAGTTTCATGCTGCTCTGAGATTCAGTAACAGAATTTTGGGGTACCTTCATGTATTTTTTTTGTTCTGTTTGGTACCACAAATCAGCAGCCATGCAAGGCACTGTTGTAAGCTGTTCAGACTGTTATCACACGTTCACATACATAGTTTGGCCTTGTGATTTCAACTCAGTAATATAGAAGGTACCACAACAAATTACTGAGTATGATAAGAGAAGTAGCAGCCCCTTTAGCCAGGTACAGTTTCAGATTCCTATTCCTCAAAGACCAGGCCTTTTGCAGTGGCTGCGCTGCTAAGCAGTTATATCATTGGCTAAATATTATTTGTGGCAAAAATAGCCTCAACCTTTTAAAATCTGTTGGCTTTCCTGAAAGTTGGGAAAGATTATTCTCTGATGCATTAGAATTTTTTCAGGTTTAGATGTTAACTGTAAAGAAATTCTCAGGATGGTTTTTCCTCCACCCCTATCTCTGCCAGTAACACAAGGACAGGATGATGCCAAGAACACTCTTCCAGCTGAGTTTGAGGCTGGAACACTTCATTTGTTAGAAGTAGGATAAATCAATAGAAATTTTGCACCACCAGTGGTAAAATGTGACTGTGCGTATGGTAACTTATTACCTGCAGTCAAGCAGCAGTCACTCCCATCTGTTTCATGTTAAATTTACTCTTCCAGTTTGGAGGATAGGGTGGGCATGAAAGGTGCACTTTTAAAGAAGCATTTGAATGGAGAGCACTGGAAATAAATGGGAATGGATCTGTAGGAACAGTGATATGATTGCCTCTTGCTTGGTTCTTTGCATACATTTTCTATGTATTTTTGTTTATCCACAACTGCAGTCGGAATATACCTGTTTCTGTTTTGTAAGTGCATACTTTATAGAATCATAGAATACACCAGGACTGCCAAGCCCACCACTAAACCATGTCACTAAGGGCAAACTGATTTCACCTCATGGCTGCCCCTCATGATGTCCAGTCATAGCCACTCCTCATCTGTGTCCTCATAGTGCCCCACACTATATATCTGCCGCCTCTGCCCCTCATGGCCACCCCTCATCTCCCCGCAATATCTCTCCTTATGGCCACCTGTCACAGCCCATGGCTGCCCCTGCTCTCTTCTCACCATCTCTCCTCTCCTCTCTTGCCTGCTTCTCCTGTCCCCTCATGATTTCCCCTCATGGCCACCCCTCTTGTCCACTTACCATCTCCTCTCATGACTGCCCCAACTCTTCCCTCATGATCTTCCCCCATGGCTAACCCTGCTCTCCCCTCTCGCTCCTCCCTCATCTGTCATGGCCATCCTGCTCTCCCCTCATGATCTTGCCTCCTCCCCCATGACCTCCCCTGCTTTCCCCTCTCCCCTCACATCTCCCCTCATGGCGGCCCCTGAGCTCCTCCTCTCATGATCTCCCCTCCTCCCTTGTCTGCCCCTGCTCTCCCCTCCTGATCTCCCCTTGCCCCTCATGGCTGTCCCTGCTCTTCCCTCATGATCTTTCCTCATGACTGCCTCTGCTCTTCCCTCAAGAACTCCCCTCGCCTCTCATGGCTGCCCTTGCTCTCGCCTCATAATCTTCCCCCATCCCTCATGGCCTCACAATCTTCCTTCATCCCTCATGGCTTTCCCTGCCTTCCCCTTGCACCCTCGTGGCCATCTCTGCTCTTCCCTCACAATCTCCCTTCATCCTTCATGGCCACCCCTACCCTCTCTTCACAATCTCCCCTCTCCTCTCATGGCCACCCTTGCCCTCCTCTCACCATCTCCCCTTGCCTCTTGTGGCTGCCCCTGCTCTCCCTTTGTCCCTCATGGCCACCCCTGCTCTCCCTTCACAATCTCCCCTCACCTCTCATGGCTGCCCCTGTGCTTCACTCACCATGTCCCTTCATCTCATTGCCGCCCCTTCCATCCCTTCATGATCTCAATTCACTCCTCATGGCCATCACTGCTCTTCCCTCATGATCTCCCCTCACCGCTGTTCTGCTCTCCCCTCATGATCTTGCCTCATTACTTAAGTAACCTGTTCCTTAGGTTTTGCCTAATTCACTGGTAGCCCGCGGTAGCAATATTTCAGATAATGCTTAATATTTCAAAAATAACATATGGTGTTTCCCTTTTACATAAATTAGCTGAAATTTATGTGAAGTTTTGGTATTTCTTTCTGTATTTTTTTTTCTACCCTGCACTGCAGCTCAAGCATCTATGAAATAATATTTAAGTTCACATATATGCCCTTTTGGAGAATGCAGTATAAAGAATATGCAGCGTATGTACATTAAGTTTAATAATTCTAAAGCAAAGATGCTTAAACATAGGAGATAAATGCAGTATTTGTGCCTAACTACTTTTAAACTCTTACTACAAATGAGCAAAAGAAGAAGAAAACTAACATCGCTGTTTTGGAAGCCATTTCACTTGCAGTACCCATATTTGTCCTGCAGGTGGCACGTACAACCCTTCTTCCTGGGCTGCTGAAAACTATTGCTGCTAACCGAAAGATGCCCTTGCCCCTCAAGCTCTTCGAAATTTCTGACGTTGTAGTGAAAGATCCTAATACAGGTAAGAGAAGTTTCCTCAACGTTTTTGATAATGGAAATATGTTTACATAACTGATGGTAATAGTAAGTAAATCTGTATTTCTTTAAATGTAGTAATAGGCTACATTGTTTGGGTTTAATTTATCTGCACAGTGCAAGAGCTGAGTGGTTGTTGTAACAGGTTAGATTTTAGAGTCGCTGGAAATAAGGCTTCATTTTAGATGCTCTTTCAAATGTGCAGGTAGGTTAAGTTGCAAATATTTGTAGGCATCTGAGTATCCCTTAGAAGTCTGTCACGAATACTGTAAGGATAAACACAAGGCAATTTTGCACCAAAAATAACTTGTTCTAAATTGCTTATGTCGATGCGCCCATTTTTACTTGCTCTTAATCTCGTGCTCCTTTGTATTCTTATCAGGGGTATAACTCATGAAAGAAGGTACCTGCTGATAGCCTTTTCAAGCAGCACAAACCTTGGAAAGTAGTAAATATCAAAGCCCTGCTGCTATTACAGTACTGAAGCTTGATTAAACTGCTGCAGTCTCAAAGGCGTGCAGTGCTATACCAGTTGAAAACCAGTATGTCTCAAGCCTGGGAATAGCAGGTTCTGGAGAGCTATAATTCAGTAAAGATTTTGGGGTCAGTGTGTCTCAACATGAATCCTTTTTCCACCATCTTTAAACAGGATTTCTTGTATTTGCTCTCCAAAATTATCTTCTAGAAACCTGACAACATAGCACAGATACAGGGTAAAGAGTAGAGTGCGTCTGTGTATAAAAATGCATAAATTAAAAGCTCAACAGTTTGAAATTTCCCCTCTCATCTGCAAAAGGTTTTCCTTATCTATCCACTTCATCCAGCTGTGCTGAGAAAGCATGGCTGCCTTTGAATTGTTCCCTGACCTTAATTGTTTTATGTCAAACAAAGCAGCTAGTTCACTTTCAAAAGCTTCAGTGAATTCCTTCTTGTCTTTTAGGACCTCTTTGCACTGCTTCCACTGTACAGGATCAAAATTTCAAATTAACTTTTTTTTTTTAATCTGGAAAATGTATTGAAGTAAAATGAACTGAAAAAAAAGGACTTTTAAATGTGAAAAAAGTTGTCTAAAATTTACTGATTAATTTCTTTCTATAAGGTATGTTGAGGGAAAGGAGTACACAAACTACAGCCTTTTGTAACAAGTGCTTGCACACCAAGTTACAACTCTGAATGAAGTTTTGTCTCAGTGTAAAAGAAGCTGATACTACTTTAAATTCAGCAGCAGGAATGGTTCTGATGTTTCATTATCTGGTTTCAGATTTTAGTGGTTGTATTTAAGGTATCTGGGATCTGCAAAACAAAGGTTTACATAAGGCATAAACAAAACAGCAAGTAAATTGCTTTGGTGATGAATTTAATTTGTAGATTGCTCTTTTTTTATTTATTTAAAGAAAAAAGAACCTTGCCAAGCAAAATAAGCAGTTTTAGCAAACCATGCAGATTGAGTTTTTTTTATTAAATACAGACAGTTTGGTGGTGCAGCTTATTCCTTGTTGGGCATGCAGTTAGCTGTAGTGCAAAACAAAGTGGTACAGAATAGCATCAACATTCTTCAGAACCAAAAGTGTAATTATTCTGTCTTTATAAAATTTGGAAGTTAAATTGTTGCTTGTATTTCATATGTGTAATTTTTAGCTTTTGGAAGCTTTCATTTATGTAGGTGGCAGCTTAACAGTTTTATAAAGACTGATTTCATAGTGTACTTCATTTTGACGGGAATCATTGCAACAGATGAAAGATGAAGGCTTCTGAGGCAGCAGCTTTGTACCCTGTGCTCTTGGGCGGCTCTGATGCATTGAGTGCTTGCAGACTGTAAACAGTATCTGAAATTGGTTTTGATGCTGTGTTTAGAATAACTACTGTCTTTCCCAGATTTACTTTGAAAATTATACTTTTCCAATAAACAGTTTGAAAGGGGAGGGGAGAAAGACTGGTAACTCTGCAAACCTTGAAAATTGTGGCACAGTCCTCTCACATATGGAATGAGATTTCCTGCAGAAGGCTTATGTCATCAGACTGACTAATTTAATTTTATTATTTCATGATTTTGGCATGCATAATTTCCAATTAAAAATTTCAAAAGTACAGGTCAAAAGAGTACTGACATTAACTGTATTTGAAATGGCATCCTGTAGTCATTCATGTGTGAATGAACCTAGCTCTTTTAAACACACTGTTTTTTATAAAATACCTTCTTACACAGAGTATAACCAAGGTGAACTGAACATATTTCTCTTCAGACATATCTGGCACAAAGGTTTGACATACTAAATTATCCAAATGTGCACCAGATTTAATATAACTAAATGGAACCAAAATCTGAGCAGAAGCATTTCTTCTCAAGGTAGGAGGAAATGTGCCAATTTTGAGTATGTTACACAGCATTTGTGTGGTTAACTGGTAACACTAGATAGTCACTTCTAGTAGGATAGTTACACTAGTTCAGCGTAAGTCACTAGTTTACACCACTAGTCTTAAGTGGGAATACCCTTTCTCTCCCTTAACAACAACAAAAGAAATCAATTCATTAGAAAATCACCTCTGACCAGTGATCTTGGAGAATCCGGCAAGCTTATGGTAACACATATTTAGCACAACTTGAATCATTTCTGAGTACAGCTGCTGCCATATCTTGAAGCATTATTACAAACTGTCTGAAGTGTTGTATGCAGATAATAGTTGAAGATTTTTGTGAGACTAAGAGACAAGTTTAAATGAGCAGGTGCCCCTTTTCAGATCACCAAGTAATTTTTTCTGAAGCATCTCTAATTTGGAAGTGGGCAGCATACAGCACGGCTTTATTTTCTGTACTCTTTCGGCTCACGTATTCCTAACCAGCTGCCCATCTTTTGGATTGTTTTTCAACAGCATCCCCAGGAAGTGCTTTGAAGTCTCAGAAATATATATGTATATATAATTCAGGTTGACATACTTGACAGGCTCATTTAAAAAATAGGAATGCTTCATGGCATGACACAAGAGATCTCTTAAGTGAGTTATAAAGAACTGAAGCATTTCCAACATCTGCCAGCTTTTGCCTACAGTTCCTAATACTTTCATTTTTTCTTACTATTGCCTGTAGTTCATGAACTGGTTGTGTTGTAATATAACTGTAGAGGAGTAAGCTTTATAACACAGCTTTGTTGACTGCTCAAAAATGCATCCTTCCCTTCACTAATGATTTTTATAATTGACAGCATGTGCATATTTATTTCTGATGTTTCAGTTAAGAATAGGGATCTGAAGACACCACTGACCATCTGAATAATAATGAAATTTAAATTTAGATAGTTGTCACAAATACTGCTAAAAAAAAAAAAAAAACAAAAAAAAAACAAAAAAAAAAAAAAAAAAAAAAAAAAAAAAAA
>JASSUY010015128.1:0-33653 GCA_032466535.1 Forpus xanthops
GAGGAGCAGGATCACCTCCTTCAACCTGCTGGTCAAACTCCCTTTTTTACAGCCCAGGATACTTTTTTGCTTGTCTTAATTGCAGAGATTTATTAGGCATAAGTACTGTTTTAAATGCAAGTTGTAATTAAAAAGAAAAAAAAAAAAAAGATGCCCAAGCATTTTAATATTTCTTAGTTTAAGAAGCAGCATATTGAAGTATTTATTATTACTGGCCACAAAATAAAAATTAGTCCTTTGGCAGGATGACAGAATCCATTTGCAAATGTGTTCTGAAACTTCTGTATGGATTTTTCTTAAGTATTTACTGAAATTATCAATCATATTTCTTAATCTTTGGATCATTTGAACAAGACAAAAGAGCTGGCAAGTCCATAAAAATGGAATTTCAAAATTATGTCTGTTACATGTACTTAACATGATTATATGCAGAGAGTAAATGCATTGTGCTTAGCTGGCTATTTTCTCAATGCAAGAGTACAGGTAAGTATCTCATGGCTGACATAAATCGTGTATAAATACAGAAACTCTAGTACTTGAAAAATAATTTTTCTCTATTAATTTATGTTATTTTGAGGTTCATGCACCTTGGGATGGGCAGTAACTTGTTAACCTGCAAAGGTATGTGAAATTGGGATAGCTCACATCCTCTGGTGTTACTGTGCTATTTGCATAGCTGTTGAGAAATGGATGAGATAGTTGAGCTTGATGAGATGGTACCCTCTGTGCCTGGTCCTACAGCCACCTGTAAGACCTTTGGGTTCTTCTGACTGCTGTGAGGTCAACAGAACAATCACTGTGCCAGGCACTAGACAAAAAGTCAGACAGCTTCTTTCTGCAAGATGAAAAATGAAATGGCAGAGTTCAGCAATTAAGGCACTGGTCAAAGAGATTAATGTGACCAAACTGAGACACTAAACTGACCAGACATAATTCACAAACTAGTATTACTCCAGATAACATGACAGAGTGCTCTGGCCCAGGGAGATCTATTTTTGATGTACTGGCATCTGAACAAGAAAACTGGAATTAATAGTCACATCATTTGTTTCCCACTCCCACCACTCTTAAATTTTTGGACAGGGCACATGGGAGAGCAAGAAGCTTAATGCCAAGGCTGATGAAAACTGACCCATTTCAGTTTGCATGTGACTGGTAAGATGAATTTTAGAGGAACTGTGTCAAAAAGTCTCATGTTTCCACTGATGAATGCTCTACAGTCGATCTCTCAAAGACAGCAGATGGGAAACAGTGAACCTTTTATAATACAGTGGAACAGAGAGGGAAGTTTTCAAGCAAAATAAATAAAAAGATGAAAGCATAGTAAAGAGCACCTTTATAAATGCAGGTAACAAAGGGCTATGAACTCAGCTATCAAAATGAAGCTTCCTTTTTCTGTCCTTTTGCAGCACCAGCAAGGTTATCAGCTATACAGCAAATGGCACCTCACTAAATGCAAAGCAAATTTGCTCCTGGTCTGCACACTGACTGCAAGTAACTAGTAGAATGAAGCATAAGACATTTTAATCAATTTTATGAAAATGTGTAAGGTAAATACTTTATACTGGATTTGAGGTATTGATATGTTCCTTTTTCTAACACTGTGTGGAAATTAAATTGATCTCATCAGTGTTAAAGTTGTGAGCAATGTATACATAGCTTTCTTCTAGCAGCTCCAGTCTCAAAACTACATAATAACTACTGCTTGAAGGCTTTGCAAAAGCTGATGTGCTCTGCCTCCATAATTTCTGCACTGAAACTGTTCCTGAGTGAACAGATACATCTTTTTCTACCTGCATAAATGATACAGAGTAATTATATTGGGGTTTACATCAGCTTAGCTAAATTGGTTCATCATTTAAATCAATGTAAGATGTTAGACGCAGCCCTAGGTTTTGTATAGGGCCTGTGTATTGGCCTAGGTATGGAAAGGCCACTATACTTGTAAGTGACGATTGTGAATTAAACTCAGGTGAAAACAACTCAGAAATGCTGTCTAGAATTTGCTAAGTCTCATTTGCACAACGATGGTATTCTCTGAAGTGGTCCCATGTTACTACTACATTGCTGCCAGCGAGTAAATGGTTTGTTGTCTTCTTTCTTTTTTTTCTTTTCTATTTTCCCCTTCCTAAAACCCAGAATTTTAATGGCATATTCTGCCTGGAATTACTTGTCCTTTAGATAAAATGGTGTCTGCTTTCTCTCCTTCACAGGTACAGCTGCAAACACTGTTCATTAACTGAACATATGTATTTTCCAGGCAAGATGAGAGATATGTCTGAGAATTAGCTGTGAAAGAATTTGCAGACAACTGACTTCTCTGTATGTGTATGTGTCTATATGATAGTTTCTTTCCTATTGTTCTGCCCACCTTGTGTAGTTGCATTTATGAGATGCAATGTAATGCTGTTTCTCATCAATTCAAACATGAGATCAGCCCTGAACTAACCGTAGGCATGTAGCTCCCAGGCAGCTCCCAGACAGGCTGAACTCAGGCTTTTTTAGAGCCCAGTTAGACAGCACTCACATGAGCCTGCAAAACTCTGTGTAGGATTTAACCTTCATTATGTCAAAGGGGCCTTTGAATATTCATTTCTTTTCTGAAATAATGGTTCTGAAAGTTCCCAGCGTTGGCTATATGGTAACATTTTGCTCCCACTAGTCTCACCTATAAAGATGAAGGTCAGGATCGCGTGGATGAGTTGATTGTAACACAATGTAGTGTCTACTGGCCTATTTTTACCCTCAGAAGCAGCTAGAACCTTCTATTCACATTTTATATTCATTTATGCCTATTTGCTAAGTAATTCTTTTCTTCTTCATCTTTCTATACCCTGACACCTTAGTCTTGCTGACATCTTACAATAGTTAATGAGAAACAGCTCCCTGTCTTTTCGTTGCTTGCTTTTCCTCTCTTAACACTAAGGCATTGAATGATAGTTTACATTGCAAGACTTGGAAATGTTGTGTTGTACTTCTCTTTTGAAGAATACATATATATTAACAGGGCTCAAACCAAGAACAATAATGACAGCCTTATAAGCATGATTACTAGCTGAGACACAAGTACAGACACTCTTGAATTTATCACCCAGGTATTTTCAGCTCCATATTTTATAGACAAAAACACGACACCTATCTCTAGGAGAAGAAAAAATCTATCTAACATCTTTGGAAACACAAAACAGCTTCTAAATAAGTGTTTCTGCTCTATGACTGGAATACAGAATGTCTCATTAAAAGAAATCCTAACTCTACATGGATTAAGGGAACTTCTCTTTTTATTTGAGGAGGGAAGACTCTTGGCTTATGCTAGTGTGCCATAGAATCATACAAGAGTTAGGACCATACACAAGAAAGAACTCCCACTTCTGGATTGGAATCAAGCCCAGTGACATCTATTCTTCAAGGGCAGTATCCAGGTTGTGAGCTCAATAGCCTCTCTATGCGTACTGCTTTTTAAGTCCTGTGGAAACTTTGACTGCAGTGTGCCAACGGAAGCTGGAGAGGAACTCTTCAACAGGGATTATAGCAATAGCACAAGGGAGAATGGGTTTACAGGAGAAGCTCGGGTTAGATGTAAGGAAGAAGTTCTTTACTGTGAGAGTGGTGAGGCACTGGAACAGACTGCCCAAAGAAGTAGTAAATGCCCCATCCATGGCAATGTACAAGGCCAGGTTGAACAGAGCCTTGGTTGACATGGTCTAGTGTGAGGCATCCCTGGGGTTTTTGGAACTAGATGATTTTAAGGTCCTTTCCAACCCAAACCATTCTATGATTCTGTGACTCTTAAGTCTACATCTTTGTACTGCTAGCACCTATGGCAAAAAGTAAATCTGTCCAGACTCAGGGCCTGCACCCTTAAGATGCCTTCTTGATCTCCTGATCTCACAGCCTGCCAAAAGAAAGCCTGACTAGTCAAAATTTCTTTAGGTGATTGCTTCCTACGTTCAGACTGGAAGTGGAGTATTCTATTTCATTCTTTTTCAGAAATTTGTGGGAAGGATTATCCTGATGATGAGTAGAAACTTTTTCTGAATCTAGTATATATGTTTCATTGTCTGTTTTCTCTTTATGATAATACTGACAAACTTTTCTTGATGCACTGTTCACACATGTTTTGTTACAAGATGGCTAGGCTACCCAGAAATATGCACCTTTTATATTGTTATTTAAAGTTTTATCACTTAGAAAAATCAGGTCTGATGAAAATCTAGTAATTCCTCCTAATTTTAGTATGTTAGCTTTTTTTAATCTAATAACTATTCTGTACAGTGTTTCATTTAGCTGGAAGTGAGAGACAAAGGGTAGATGTGGTGAATTAAGATGGAAAGAGACAATACTTAGAATAAGATAGTGAATAGAAACAGGCATGAAACTTATGCTGTCTGGTTGTTTCAGCTGGGGCTTCTGTGATGGTTTTCTGTTTGCAGCTTTCCTATTTCAACGCAATAATGTATTTAATGTTCCTCCATCTTATTTCCTTTTTAGCTTCTCTCACTGTTGTTGAAAAAACAGTTAAAAAAGATCTTTGATAAAATGAACCTCTACATGAACTGCGATTCCAGACACAGTTTCTGAATATCCTGGGCTAACATACCTTTGTGGTTCTTTTGAAGATAAAGCATACCTAATTGAATCCTTTGTTTGTTTGTTTGTTTGTTTTTGTGTGCATGTTTATTTTTTTCATGTTATTTGGCTTACATCTCAAAAAGGGTCCTGAAACAACAGGAAACTACTCAAGATATAGAAGCTCTACCAGCCCACTGATGGTCAATAGTCCTTCAAAAGCTGAAATTCATTGCAGAAATTTGGAGCTTACCTCAAAGCTGGAGAGTGTATTACAGTGACTGTCAAGTGAGTCAGTGCAAAGCTCATCACTGGTAAAATTCCTCTACCTTTATGTTTTCTCATTCAGATTCAGGTGACTTTCATGGATCTGTAGTACATATAAAAGAAGTCTTTGGTAAGGATGAAGAGCTGACTGAATTGTTAGCATGCTGGTATGGCTGATTTTGAAATAAATTTGCATCAAATACTTCATTCATCTACCAAGAAATTACCTCAAACCTGGCCTCGAACATAATGATTTGTGAGCTTCAAATCTAAGGAGAAACCATACTGTAGATTAGGACTAATTCAAAGCCTCCTTAAATTCTTTTTTGCTTTTACCCACAGGCTAACTTGATTCTTCTTCCCTCTGGCCAGAATGCATTCCAGTGAAGGAAAAATTTATTTCCTGAAACCATGCTGCCTTCAGCAAGTTCAAATAGCTCTAAATTATGTGAAAATATCTCATTTCTTATTGATATTTCTCCTTTAATCTTACTTAATGAATAGATCTGCAGTACTCATTTAGGATTTTTATTTTTTTGTAAATATAAATTCTAAATTACTAAACCTGTTTGGGTACTTAACGTTATTTAGGCTGTCAAGGATTAAGTGAAAAAAAAAAAAAAAAAAAAGTTTTGCATTCCTTTTCCTCAATCCTGGCTTATAATTTACTTGAATTTATAAAGTCTTGCAAATTTCAGATACTTTTAGTGATATCTGCTTTAGTATTCTCTGAAAACCTTTTAACATTTCACCTTTACATTCTTCAGACTGTGACCTTCAGCTTTCTTCTGGAAGCAAGAATTAATTCTGCCTCTCCAACTATATCCAATTTCTCTGTTACCAGCATCCTACTTTTGTTCCATAATGTTCCTAGTAATGTTTTTTTTGCTTATCTACATACAGAATTTCAGAGTGTAGATGAGAGGAGCTTGGAACAACTCCACATGTGCATTCAGGCCTAACAGTATGAGGTACCCATAGTAACCTATCATGCACATGAGAGTTTTTTGCACACTTCTGCTATTCTATAAAAGCAACATGATTCTACTGCATAGCATACATCATAATTTGAGTACTTGTTACAAAGCATGAGAGGAATGATAATCAACCATTCTTCCAATGTCACTTGACTAATGTCTTGAAGAGTTTTCAGCTACATTTTTCCCATTAGCTGGGACTTTCACCTTGATTTTCAACTGTAAGAAAATAATAGCGCCAATATTGAACTAAATCTGAACATAATTCAGTGTTTGAATATCTTTCTTATTCCTTGCATTCAAATCTGTATGGACAGGATTTAGAGTTTGATAATGTTCAAAGGTTAAAAATGGAGGCATTACAAGTGTCCTCTTTAATGTAGAGTTAATGAAACATGACTTGTTCTTCTATAATTCACTTCTTTATTGCTAGATTCATCTTACAGTGATTTCCTTTATATATTATATACTGATAAAAAAATCCCCAGCACATATGCTTTTCAAGTTTTTCTTGCCCCCTTGTTCATTCTTTTTGTACCAGTTTTCCAGACAGAAAATAGCTGACCAGCTGACCATACAAATACAAATGAAAAAATCCCAAACTTATATAAATGTACTGTTAAAGAAAATATTCTGTGTAATAGAGAATCATAGAATCATAGAACAGTTAGGGTTGGAAAGGACATTAAGATCATTTAGTTCCAACACCCCTGCCATGGGCAGGGACACCTCCCACTAACCCAAAGCTCTGTCCAACCCAGCCTTGAACACTGCCAGCGATGGAGCATTCACAACCTCCCTGAGTAACCCATTCCAGTGCCTCACCACCCTTACAGTAAAAAGTTTCTTCCTCAGATCCAATCTAAACTTCCCCTCTTTAAGTCTGAACCCATTACCCCTTGTCCTCTCACTACAGTCCTTCAAGAAGAGTCCCTCCCCTGCATCCCTATAAGCCCCTTTCAGATATTGGAAGGCTGCTATGAGGCCTCCACGCAGCTTTCTCTTCTCTAGGCTGAACAGCACCAACTTTCTCAGCCTGTCTTCATACGGGAGGTGCTCCAGTCCCCTGATCATCCTCGTGGACCTCTTCTGGACTTGTTCCAACAGTTCCATGTCTTTTTTATGTTGAGGACACCAGAATTGTGCACAATACTCCAAGTGAGGTCTCACGAAAGCAGAGTAGAGGGGCAGGATCACCTCCTTCGACATGCTGGTCATGCTCCTTTTGATGCAGCCCAGGACACGGTTGGCTTTCTGGGCTGCAAGCGCACACTGCCGGCTCATGTTCATTTTCTTATCGACCAATACCCCCAAGTCCTTCTCCACAGGACTGTTCTAAATATCTTCTCTGCCCAACCTGTAGCTGTGCCTGGGATTACTCCATCCCAGGTGTAGGACCTTCCACTTGGCATGCTTAAACTTCATCAGGTCGGCATCAGCCCACCTCACAAGTGTGTCAAGATCCCTCTGGATGGTCCTTCCCTCCAACGTATCAACCGAACTACACAGCTTGATGTCATTGGCAAACTTGCTGAGGGCACACTCAATCCCACTGTCCATGTCACTGACAAAGATGTTGAACAAGACCGGTCCCAACACCGATCCGTGAGGGACACCACTCGTTACTGGTCTCCAGCTGGACACTGAGCCATTGAGCACAACTCTCTGCATGCAGCCATCCAGCCAATTCTTTATCCACTGAGTGGTCCACCTATCAAATTGATGTCTCTCCAACTTAGAGACAAGGATGTCATGTGGGACTGTGTCGAACGCTTTGCACAAGTCCAGGTAGATGACATCTACCCCTGTCCATCAGTTCCGTAGCCCCATCACAGAAGGCTACCAAATTGGTCAGGCAGGATTTCCCCTTAGTGAAGCCATGCTGGCTGTTACCAACCACCTTGTTGTTTTTCATGTGCATTAGCATGTCTTCCAGGAGTATTTGCTCCAAGAATTTGCCAGGCACAGAGGTGAGGCTGACTGGTCTGTAGTTCCTCAGCTCATCCATTTTCCCTTTCTTGAAAATGGGGGTTATATGTCCCTTTTTCCAGTCTTTGAGAACTTCACCTGACTGACATGAGTTTTCAAATATGATGGGCAGTGGCTTAGCAACTTCATTTGCCATCTCCTTCAGGACCCGCAGATGGATTTCATCAGGTCCCATGGACTTGTACACATTCAGGTTCCTAAGATGGTCACAAACCAGATCCTCTCCTACAGTGGGCCCAAGGTCTTAATTCTCACAGTTCCTGCGTCTGCCTTAAATACTTGGGTGATGTGGTCAGAGCATTTGCTGGTGAAGACTGAGGCAAAGAAGTTATTATAAACCTCAGCCTTGTCCAAATCCTGGGTAGCCAGTTCTCCTGATAACTTCCGAAGGGGGTCCACATTGTCCCTAGTCTGTCTTTTATTTGCAATGCACCTGCAGTAACCCTTCCTGTTATCTTTCACAACCCTAGACAAGCTTAATTCTAACTGGACCTTAGCTTTCCTAACCTGGTCCCTACCTTCCTAGACAACATCCCTGTAACTTCTCCCTTATGCTACTTCTTTTTGCTGTCTCCTGAATGATCCTTTACTCCCACTTTTGCATATTCCTGAAATAAAAGACTTAGATGTTGCAGTAATATGTAAAAGTGTCAGCTCTAACAGCGCATCTGTTTGGATATAACAACCTTTCTTCCTCTTCAGAGGAGTATAATCTAGTCTTTTATTAATAATACAATTTATCTTGAGAAAAAGATGTTAAGGAGAACAGAACTTTTTTCTCTGATTTGACTTAATTTTGTTAAAACAGGTGAACTGCAGGATTCTCTCTATCATCCATATAATCAAATTATCACTTTCTCTATCACAATGTCATCTACAGTTGGATTTGCCTCCCAAGTCTTATATAAATTTCATGTTTCTTTATCATGGTTTGTTCCTGTAGCCTGGACTGATTAATTTGTAGCTTTTCTATAATACTAAGGTTTTCTTGCACAAATTCTTTAAGAATCTTAGGGTTTCCAGTTAATCCTGTTTGAACACATGCAGTTCTGAGTGTATTCTCTTTGGATGCAGTCTTTTCTATTTTCCAGTTTCATATTTTCAATAACCATCCTATCTTTGTCTTTACATCAAAACAGTTTTCCCCCATACAGCAGACTAGTGGGTGGACTAGAGTCCTGACTAATACATCACGGAGGCCAATAACATCTGCTTTCTGCCTTCCACTCACCAAATTATTCATAAATTAATCATATTCTGTTTATAATTTGTAAACTTACCAAAAGCATGATTCAGGAGTCTAATTCGTGCTCTCCTAACTGGCAAAGCTGTCAGGCCTAGGTTTTTATAAAGGTATTAAGTGTCAAAATATTTAGCAGGACTCGTATTTCAGTTGTGTCTAGGTGCCTAATTGATTTCAGTGTACTTTCCAAGTTTCCTTCAGCGAACTTCCAGATTATTGGACATTCAAGCATCTCTCAGAACCCTTGCCTTCAAAAGCTGGAATTTCAGAGTTTGCTAAGGCATTTCTGAAATATTTGCTAATTCTCTTTTGTGTAGTAAGAAATCACTGCACAAAAAAAATTATTTTGTTTGCCTCTGCCAAGGAACCTAGTTAATTCCCATTTCTTTTTAGCAACATTTTAAAAAATAGTTATTGATTCTAAACAACTTAATATCAGGTATTACCTAAAAAATTTCCTCTTTCAGGAGTCTTCATGTGATCATGCCTCTGTTATGGATAATGAGTACTGTATTTGAAGATTTTTAAAAAAATAGGTCTAACACATGTTGTAATACAGATCATATGCTGAATTTACTCTCTGATAAAGTATTATCAGGAAATTAACCACCAAAGCAATAAATTGCAGCAGGCATAATAGTGAAAGTCTCAAAATAAAAAAGAAGAAAATTGTACATTAAAATAAAGCTGCAACAAGCTTCCTGAAGCAGATGAAGAAGGGCCACAATTTTGTTCTCTTTTCCTTCTCAGAGAGGATAATTGTTCTTCAGTTTAGGCAGAAAAAGTACTATTGCATGTGAGTGCCCATCTAGGGAAATGAGGTTAGCAATAGCCAAATTAATATTATGTACTGACAAATCAATAGAAAAATGAGTTACAAAAGTTCTTCCACAAGTATAATCCATCTTACTTTTAAACGTGTCTTCGAGTTTATGCACTGTTCTTTATTACATCTTTCACGAGAAGAGAGGAGAGTGGCCATGTTCTCTCTACTCCCTTCCATGACTCATTTACCCACATATTGACTTGTGTCTACAAAGTGCTGATTTACTCAGATGCTCCTTTGCTGGCATTGGCATGTAAAGAATAGATTACAATAAAACAGGATTTTAAAAGTTAGCTTTTATTACCTGGGAATTGCATTTGTTCTGGTTTTCTTCACAAATAAAAAAGTGAAAGTTTTTGAGAATTGTGATTTATTTTAGTTTGGCAAGCAAGTGTAATAGCAAAGTCTTTCAAATGCTTTGAGAAATGGAGCAGAACAGAAGCAGGTATTCTTCCTATGGCCAAAATTTACTGGATGACCTTGGTCTTGGTCAGACAAGTTTGTGTTTAAAGTTTTGTTGAGGAGAACAGGTTCCAGTAAATGTCATAATTTAGGTGAAACAGCTTATTTTGCTAAAATTATGATCAGTTGAAAACATCCAGGCCAGCTCCAACAGGAACACAGAATTTTTACCATGTTGTTAGGCTGGTTTGCAGTCTGCTGACTTCAGTTTGCTTTTATGTTGTTTAAGCATCCGCACAAGAAATGTGCTGCTGCTTCAAGTTCAGATCATCAGGAATGCAAAGGAAGAAGCTGCAGCTTCTCATCAGGTCCTTTCTTCCCCTGTCCTGCCAGGTGGCTGATTCTGTTCTGCTGCTTCCAAGAGTTTTTCTGTCTCTCTTTCCTGTACTGCTAGCTGCTAATTGACTCCCCCCTGCAGTATTTTTCTCAGCTGCTGCTCCTCTGTTCACTGGTCTCAAATACTGATCCTGGCATCCCTTTTTGCTGGTCACCTGCAGCATCAATACAGCTATCATCCTGGCAGCATTGCTCATTTCACAATGCACCTTCTGGAGATGCCCCACAGCTTCATAAAGGCTCTCCTCTTATTTTCTCTTGTTTTGAGCTCAGCCACTGCTAATCCCCAGGACTGCACCCACCATTTCTTTCTAGATGGCAAGGAGTTTCTTCCTTTCTTCATCTGTTAGTATCCATCCCCAGAAGACACAGCTGGAGCTTGAAAGTGATCATTCAGTTCACATGTTAAACAGAGGAAGGTAAATGAATAGTCAGAGCTCCTCAGTATGTTTTGATTTTGAAAGTCACAACACTTAGAGCTTTGAGTACCCTGATTATAGCCACAATTTATCCCAATATCTGCTCTTAGATGACACAGCAGGACCAAGGTATCATTTCTTCCCAAAGCTGCAGAAACAAAATGTAGCACTTACAATTGCAATGCCTAATTGTGAACATTCAAAGTGTTAAACATTTTGGCAGCTAGAGGAGAAAATATGTCCTGGAAATGTCCAGGATTGTTTTTCACAAAGTGCTTCAATGAGTAGAAAATCTACTTACTTTAATATATCTATCTATCTATATATATATATTTAAAAAGGTGAAAACTTGCGTTTCCCGTAAGAATCTAAGTAGCATCTTCCCTTGGAAAGGAAAAAAAGGCAAGTGAAAGAAATACTTTCTAGATGGTTATTATGTAATGACAAATGCTCCGATAGCCTTTCTATTAGACTTATCTGAATAACACTCGAGCCAGACAAGACCTCCCTTGACTTTAAAGGTCTTTGGGTGAGGCTCTTAACCATACAAAAAAGATAGCTTAACACTTGCATGCAGTAAATTACTCACTCTGGACTTTATGCTGTTCCAATCCTAAGCAGCTTCCCTTACACACACAGAAAGTGCCTCCACTTTCTGCTTGCACAAAGAGATTGGTCCATGTAAGATCCTGCTTCCTCCTCCCCATTCTATCACAAAAAGCAAATGAGCAGGCACTCAGGCTTGTTTTTATCCAGAAATGATAAAGTGAAAAAGGAGTTATGCATTCTAGATACCTCAGAATAAATTTACTACAGCCAGCTGTCTAAGTAAAGGATAACAGAGACCCACAAGAGAGAGGATGTTTAAACACTGAACATCTGACGCTATGCTTTTGACTTACTTAACTGTGCCGCTTTGCTGAGTGGAAAATCTAGTTACTTCAATGTATGAAGAAAATGAAGACTTACATTTCATGACAGAATCTAAATAACAACTTATCTGTCCAAGTGAAAATCATGTCCATTACACTAGAATGGTTATGTACATCATCCTTCTAGTTTACATTGTTAGAGTGCTTTTACATCAAAGATGTCATTTTATCTCCCATCAGACATCCAGGGGTTTCTCGTGCAGCCTCTCTCTCCTCCTTTGTCCTCACTGCTCATTGTTTTACTAGCAGGTACTAGGAAATTGTAGCTATATTTTCTGAGCTGCTTTTCACAGGTTGGAGTAAAATGTATTTATAACATGGGTAAAATCTTCATTTTAAAGCATATAAAAGGTATTTCTTTATACAGAAAACTGAACTTAGGGCAGCAAGTGTATTTTTAGAAGCAAGGTTTCACCATAAAAGCTCTAAATGGTGTCTTAAAGCTTTTTCAATACAGTGTCTTGTCTTTGTGGCTCTGTAAATCACTAGCCTGTTAGAGGTCAAAAGATTATAATTTAGAGAAAGGTTTAATTCTTTCTGAGGGAAACTGATAAACCAAAGTTATATAAATAAACTGACTGCCCTGAGACTTAGTCATGTGGCAAAATGCATCTTTGCTGTCAAATGCAGAGTTGTTAATATGAAGACAGTGTCTATTGTCTTCATGCAGTGCTCACGGATAGTAGCATTTTGTTTATTATGACAAAATGAGGCTGGTGGATCATATATACTCAGTGGTCCTAACTTTTTATCCAGAAACATCAGGAATTTAAAGCAGACTACCTACCATGGTGCATGTAAGAAGGAAGCATTTCTCAGAGTCAATAAACCTGCTCTACTCATTCAAAATTTCTTTGGTTTATAAGTTTAACCTTAAGATAAGCATAGCATTCCACTAATGTGATTCAAGCATCATTATTTTTCTATTTCTTATTCATATTATTAATCTTTAGCCCATCTAAACATTGCTTTATAGTAAAGCAGTGTACCTAAAGATATGTGCGTATGTAGACAATATATTTCAAAGGACTTGGTTGTGAAATGCAATTCTCAGGTGTAAGATGTATAGCATTATCAATACAGTTCTATGTAAACATCTAACAATTTAGTACTAAATTAACCTCAGGCATGGCAGTTTGGATTCTTGACTGCTCAACAGTTTTGTCAGTCAGCAATACTATAATGAGTATTTATGGAAACAAAAGTGGCTGCAATTGGTAAAGCAGAATTCCAGATGCTTTAAAAACTCCCTTTAAAAGCACAGAAATGGAGTGAATGAAAATACCTGATGCCTATGAGCATTTAGGAACTCCTTCCTAGGCAAAACACGCTGGCTTTAATTTGTATATATTTAGACTTTTTTTTCCTAAGCTGATGTCTTAATGCTAAAGGAAAGTTTCCATTATCTGATTTGATGGCTAACAGTCAAAGTTGTTCTCTCGTTTCTGTACCTTTCAGTCACTGGGAAACTGATGTATAACAATACATGGATGCACTGAATTAGAAAAGACAGTTTTAGAGCAGTGACATGTTTTTTTCCTACAGCGCACACTCCACTGAGATATGTCAGGCTGTAGGAGAACTACATGCACTTGGACAGGTTCTCCTGTCCACTGCCTCTTTTTCTTTCTTCCTTTTTCCACTTGTCCTTTCACATTCTCAGACTATGACCAGAGAACAATTCAAGATCTTATCCAAGTTTCACCCTAAACCATCTATAACAGATTATAAAGGCTTTAAACTTAAACCCAAACTTGCTTTTACTTCTGAAATTTCCAGGAAAGACTGGATGATTTCACAGTGAAACTTCAGTGTCCTAAACTGCTGCTTCAAAGATTGTTTCCTTAAAAGAATGTTCATGGGCGCTTATAAATCTAATGTGTTTTCCAGGCTGAGACAAGGTCATTTGCAAACTAGACTTTATAAGCCATTTTATTTAATGACATTTCAGAGATGCTGTTTAATCTCACTAAGCTGTGTATTCAATTTGGTTTACAAATCTAGGGCAATATTCCTTTCCTATCCAGTTGTACCTATATAGACACTAAACACATTCCTACCACTGAAATATTTTTCCCAGCTCTTCCACTGTGTCCAGAACGCAAAGAAAATTTCTTTGATAGAATCACAAATTTTAAAGTCATATACCTTTCTAGCCAAATTTTTTTTTTTTTTTTTTACTTTTGCTAAAGAGAGTAGAAATTTCAGGAAAAATTCCCTGTAACATGTCGCAGTATGCATCTATCAGTAACAAGATGAATGCAAAACTGAATGTATAATGGCTGCTCCCTCCAGAAGGCCCTTATGGAATATAGCTCAGTGTGCAAAAAGCACATTTGCAATGGTGTAACTACATATATATGCAACTGCACACTAAATGCAAAAGTTTCTGACATCAACAACATTGTTACATTCAGGATAGATTTGCTCATAATTGACCACCTGGTTGGATGGCTGAACTTAGCCTTTCCACATATAGATGTAGGTATAATAATGTCTAAGAAAAGAGCTCTTAGATCTGATCTGCCATTGGATTTACATTTTTCATAACATTTGGCAACTGTAGGCTGTTTCCGGGGGTTACTGCTAGAAGAGAATTATGAGATTTCTGAGAAAAATTTGGGCTTAAACATTTGAAAATGACAGCTGCTTCTATTTGCAAATGACAAAATTAGAGTTCCTTAAAAAGTAATGAAAATATCTTACAAAGCAAATATAACTTCATTGAGTTTATTGTAATATGCAAATGTAGCTTTTTAAAATTAATTTCAATATAGCGCTGATTATTTATGTGTGTGTGTGTATACACATATTCATATATAAATATCTACAAAAAGGGCAATCAAAATGGATTATTTTTTTATTAGCAAATATGCAAAGCTACAAAATTAAACAAGAGTAAGGTGAGTTGTTTAGGTGAGGAAGAGTATGCAATGATGAGAAATAACATCTTTGTCAGTCAACCAACTGTACCAGGGCTTTTCATGAGTCAGAAATCATCAGGTCACTCAATATAACGGTTTTATATACTGAAACAGCTGAAATAATAATTATCATCATCATTTACAATTATTAATGTTTGTTTTTATTTTCCACAATAACAAAAATTATTAATTATGAAATTTCACCTACCAAGATTTCACCAAGAAGCTGTTTTATTACAAAACTTAACACAAAGAGTTAAGAACATACTTACTGGTTTATTAGAGAGGCTCCAACTTAATGGAACAACTTCAGTGCAATCAATTCCACCAGTGTATTTCAAGTTCTACTTTTTGTTTGTATCTATTTTTTTTTTCTCATAAATACCCTGTATTTTTTTCTAGGAAGTAAAATAAAGGTCTTCAAATCCAGAAGAAGTTCTCCATTCACTGTATTTCTCTCTGAGGAAATTAGGTCTTTTTAATCTGCCATTCATCTCATCCACATAAGAACAAAACAGATTTTCAGGTCAGATACCTCTTACAAATCAATAAGGTGCCATTGAAAACTTGAGTTTCAAAAGTATAGTAAAAATATCTGTATGTGACTTCTGTTTAAATGAGGTGCTTATATGTATGCGTACAATACTGAAAGATGTTTCATCACCAACAGAACATAAGTGGGTTCTTGCATGGGCTTGTATAAGTGATGGAAATGAAGTCTTACTGAACTGAATTAATGTTTTTGTCAAGGAGATGTACAGGGTGTTTTTCTTTCAGGCAACTTATTCTTTGAGATTGAATGCATCAAAATATATTTAAAAAGAGGGTCATACTTTATTAGGTTTTTTAAAAAAATAATCATCAAAAATAGACTTTCTAAAAGATTGTAGAAGTGCAACTGCAAAGCTGTGAGTACCTGGGCAGTGTGAACAAGATTCAGCTGAGTTGTGGGAGTTAGTTTTGAATCATGATAATGAAAATGTTTATTTGGAACTGATCTGGAGTATAAGTAATTGATTTTTCAAAGGTAAAGCCTTTATAGCTGAAAGAAAAAAAAAAGTTTTCATTTTAAAAGGAATCGATTCTTGTATTTCAGCTACAAAGACCGTGCTGGTTAAGTAGTGGGAGTTTGCACAAGCAGATCACTCCAAAGACAAACATGAGGCTGGCTAAGAAGGCACTGGTCTGCTTTCAGGATTTATTTTTCCCCCCTAAGCAGTATAAGCTTTATAAAACAACCATTTGGTGCTGGCTTTAACCATTATGTGAACTAAAGAGATGGGAACTGGCTACTGCTGCTGAAGTGTTAAACGTCCTTCATTTCTCCTGATCATTTGTACTTGTTTGGCTGCAGCCAGCTCATGAGGCATTTTGGCACTGAGGCTATGTCCACACTGTGGCATTTGTTTCCATTTTGGATTTAAACTTGCTCCAATTAAAGCTTGTTCCTGGTTTTCTGCTGCTCATAAATGCAGTAATTCAGGAGTAATTTAATGTTACATCTTTTTATAAAATGTTGTGTGTGTTGGTTCTGACAGCATTTTCTGATCAAAACTAGACTCTGTACTAAAACATCGAAGCAGCAATATTTATATGAATATTTTAACAGCGTGTCTACCTTCATCCTTCCTCAAATGAAGACCTGAAATGTGTCTCCCACTTGGAAGACAAATTTTATTTGTATCTATATAATATATATGTATATGTATTATCATATGTATGCATATATGCACATATACCTCTACATGTTTCCCCATGCAAATGGAAGATGAATCTTGATATATTCTAGAAGTCATTCTTATGTCATGGGCAGTTCTCTGTACAAGAAATATGATATGATTAATGTGCTCGAATAGATTTCATCTCTAAGCAGTGCAGATTCTTCAGTCCTTTGAAAGAAGAATTCATGCTGTTAACAAAATACAGTTAGACCGGGTAAACTTATTTCCCAAGTTTCTTTTCCTTTCCCTGCACTACTAATTGACAAAACAAAAAGCTTTTGAACAAAACATTTTCTTGACTTGTGAGCTTTTCCCAAATGTTCTGCTCAAATCTTGCTCTTCCCTGCTTCAAACATTCGTAACTTAGATGGGAGTTAAAGACCCCCATGTCCTGGCTCTTTGCACATGGCTCTTTGCATTGGCAGAACCACCATCAGTCATGAAAAATTACGTTCTTTCTCAGTAACTTTGTAATTTTTTTTTCTTTTTTTGGGTCGTTGATTTTTGTTTGTTTTGTTTTGTTTATACTTTGATGATTCTATTTGCCTGCCAATTGGCCTTGAAAAAGGTACGCTGAATTCAGAATACAGAAAATTCCACGTGTAGCAACAAGGACAGAAGGCAAAACAGCACTGCAGCCCTCCTTTTTCTCTTGACTTCCCATGAAATGTGATACCAAGATCAAAGTTTTAGACTTGATAAAGCCTTCTGCAGAATTCCCCCATTTTAGCAAATGTGTATTGTCCTTTCCACTAACAAAATTACAAGGGAGAAAGCCCTTGGGTCTCTGGAACAACCAAGGATCTATTTAATTTTAGAAGGGTGTATGTGAATAGATGTATGTATGCACCTATATAAACTACTTTTAAGCTGTCTCAGAAAACAAATCAGAACGATCAGTAGACAAGCAGCAAAAAGCAACTCATTTGATAACGCAAAAAATAAATTAGATCAAGTACAGTGATAATTATGGGAAAAGGAAATTCTTTTTTCCTCAAATCTCAAAGACAAGACTGACAGATTCTCCATATAGATTTGCTATTTGAAGGTAGATGTTCATCTCTAGCTATGCAGGTGTTCTCAGTTTCCTGCCAAGGTGATTGTTTGTATGTCATAACAGATCTATAAACCACACAACAGGCTCAGATTCACAAAAGTAATTAGCAAAAGATACTGACATAGGGAATGGTCAGACATTTTAATTTCTAATTCTTAAATGAATATTGGAAAATTCATGCCAGACAGAAAGAAAATACCAAATTGGGATAGAAGTATTCTTTCTTTAGGACTGTTAAACCAGCAAAAATCATGTGCCAAATAAATACATGTAACCCAATTTCTTTCTCAGTTTGATTAGCTGCAAAAACAGATACTTATGGGTAATTTTCCTTGATTATTAGATGATGACTGAGACTATCAGAGAATTCAGTATTAATTCAATAAAGCAGAAGGAACTGCTGAAAGAACTGACTGAACCATCAGTTTGGGGAGTTAGATCATATTAGTTGCAAAATACGTGCACTATACTTGTCTCATGAGCATACAGCATTTAGAAGTAAGGCCCCATCAAGAAGACATTAGGGCTGAGGGGTAATCTGAAGGCTGCATGTTTGCAGGCTTGGATTTGTTTGGCAGTCCCTTACCACTGTAATAAGTGGTAAAAAATACTGTGAGAGCAATTTTGCATAATAACCCAGAGTGCACCTTAGAAATATTATGCCATTGTAGAAGGTGAAACATACCAACTGGGAGCCTGAGAACCTAAAACTGCTATAAAGTACTATTTTTATTCCATTTTCAACAAAAAGTTACTTAATGAGGGATTTTTTGTTAGGAAGGATGGGACAAAGATAACATAATAGTACTTGTCTTTTAGCAAAGTCAGGCAGACTTTATAGGATTCATATGCAAATTCATATAGTCCTTCAGATCAAGCCTGATTTTTATTACCTTTTTTCCTCTTGGGGTTGTATGATTCTTACCGTTAAAATGCAGTGCAAGGATTTGATTTAAAATATACCAGGCTTTCATGGTTTTACAATGTTAGGAAAAAAGCACATGTAATAAAATCCATAAATGCTAAAATCACTGTATTTTGCAGATAGATTTTATAGTAGGTTGGTTCCCCTACAAAATACTAATGATGAGATGCCAGAAAAACGCTCTTTCCCTCTCTTCTTTCTCGCTATTTGTGTATACTGACAATGACAAACCTAATAATCTCCAGGGAGCTCAGGTCCATGAAACTCATTTCATAATTCTTCCATTGTGGAAGATCTATTAACAAAGGGTAACCATTTCTCTGTTATGATTTTGAGGCACCATAAATTAGACCTAGTGACAGAGATCAGGGCTAGTAATTTTTGAAGGGAAGTAACTTTTGAATGTCCTCCTCATTTCATGAACGTGTGAATCAGAAGACAGCTGAGAACTGAGGTCAGACATTTTGGTCTCATTTCCACTTGGATGGGGCTTGCATAGATTCAGTTTTTTTTTTTTTTTTTCTTTTTTTTATTTCTGTAGAAAGGCATATTCTTTCAAGTCCAGGTAAACTAGAAACATGGTACTTCGTTTTGCAGCCTCCAGGTTTTTATCTTATTCTGATTAACTGAAGGCTGAGAAAGAGATGACTCTTTGCATCCATCAAAGCCAGAGAGTACAGTTTACCCCCTTTTGGCACAAGCAAATCAAACCCTTTTGAGCCATCAGACACTCATGAACTGAAATGAAGCTTGAAGACTAGATACGAGAATAATGGCTGCTTAAAGTACTAGTTATGGGTCATAACCATGTTGAATTACTAGCAGATCAACTGCTTTTCATGGCTGAATGCTGTTTGAATCGGGAGGATAGCAGAAAAAGAATATCAACAGAACTGGGTTAAGAGGATATATAAATTATAGTTTCCAAAACTAAACTCCTAAAATATTATTACTGTGGATATGAGACATCCCTATGAGGTAGGAGTTTCCTTTAAACTTGATCTGGATTCAGTGATGTGCACTTTGGCTGAAATTAAACCATTAACTCATCTGAGCACATATATTCCCAAGTCACAGACTTCATTCTTTGTATGCTTAAATCAACACAGAGATTCAGGTTTATCTTCATTAGCTGTAAACAAAAGCTGGTACTAAAGTCACAATAGGAAAAGGTTCTTTGACATCCCTAAATGAGCAGATGTGATCCCTAATGAAAATAATAAAAATTTCAGAAAAAGTTTTCCACAGTTGAAAAAGAAAGCATCCTGGTTTAGTTACAAACCACAACAGACCTAGGGAAATACATGCTGTTAGCTTTCATGCGACAGGCTACATATTACTTAACTGGTTTAAAACCTATGCAGGTGTTTTGGCTAAACTGATCATGAAAACAAAGCTAACAGCAAAAAACATCAAACTGGTCAACACACAGAGGTTTTCCTAATACATGTGCTTTTGTACATTTATCACTTGGGTTTATAGCTTTTAGAATTCAACTGACAAATTGTGAGGCATTTTTATTGTTAGCTATTGAGTTATTTCTCTACCAAGGTACTAAAAAAAAAAAAATAGATTTGAACTAGTTATAGAAGGTATATAAAAAAAAAAAAATCAGCGTTTAAACAGTATGGGATGGCTAGGAGAACAGTGCCTAGCAATAATACTGAGCACTGCCATGGAGCTTAACTTGTGTAACTCTTAACCGTGATAACAATATACTGAATCCACTTAGACTCTGTCATTTATTTTTATCAAATTTTCCTTTTATCTATACATTGAACTTCTTTAATGGAAATGATTCATAATGCCATACTGCATATGCTTGATTTATTCTGCATTTGCTTTATCCTGCATTTGCTTAATTGCTTCATTTTGTTATAGAAGCCTGTGGAAGGAGAAAACAAAAGACCAATACCTCAATAGAATGGTTGCCCTAAGAAAAGAAACCCACAAACAATTATAAATACTTGAAAACTGCGAAAGCAACATATTGAGATTCATTAAAAAGTTTTTTTAATTGAAGTTTTTGTTTATCTAAAGATGTTATATACACATATATACACATAAATACATATATATGTGTGTATGTGTAACCACTGTAATTTATTTCAATTAAAAGTCTACACAACTATATTTGGAAAGCACATTTGTGAGTTTATCCTAGAAATTCCTGTCACTGTAGTATTAAGATTTACTGTTTAGAAAATTTATGAAGAAGAAACGCCAGCTGCCTCATTGCATCACGCTGAAGTGTTCCAGGATCTGACATAGATGTTAAAAACCACAGAATTAAGGAAAAAACGTGGGTGTACCCATATTTATATAGTCTGGTGAAAGAATGCATTCCAGTAAGTTAAGATTATTTTGAAATAGCCTATCATGTTTATTTTAATTGGTGTCTGGTTAAAACAGATATCTTTCTGATGGATGAAAAATTTATTCAAATGGCTCCGGAAAAACACAGCTATATTTTTTATATTTTTTGCTATATTTCCTATACCCTTTATAAATTTTTGTTAATGTTACATTTTATACTATGAAAGCAACAGAACTCTTTCACTTGAACTAATGGATTTCTAATGAATTTCATGAATGCTAATATGCCCACAATACATTTCATACAGTTAAGACATAATGCACTACTTCTGTAATGGGTTTGTGTAAATTAACTTTGAAGGGTGTCTGTGTTACTCTTTCACCTATTAATTGCATGATGCGAACCCCCCAGCAGCTGATTTAAGAGTTCAACCGGGCTGATTGTCACTGGTGGAAATTTGCCAAAATGATTACATCAACTTCCAACAAACAGCATGTGCAAGACAACAGTCAGCAAACAATTACTTAAAACCCTATAATATAATTTGTAATTTGACATAATAGACTCTTCTTTCAGGGTTCACATTTCCATGACAAAGCCAGGGGAATTGGAGCAGTTCTGCAAACAAGCATGGGCTCTAAACATACATGTGGGAGGATATGTACCTCCTTCCTCCTCTCCTCAGTGCTCCAGCGTTGCAAAACTACTGTGCTGCCTGGAACCTGGGATTAAAACAGTGACAGTCATCATTTTGGGAAGTTCACTAAAATGCCACCATTTCTTTCTCTTTAGCCCTGAGCAGTGAGAATGCCCATCTTATGTTTTGTCTAACAAGACAGAAGGGGGTTGAGGAAAATGTAAACCTATAGTAATGGTTTCTGGAAACAATAACTCTTCCTTGAGTTTTAAAAACATCTGAAAGTAAATGTCATGCCCCCACCTCGTCCCCAGCTCTGTGTGATATTTTCCATGCTCCTGTGTTACAGAGACCTAGTAAAGGCTGAGTTGTGGTAAATATATTTCTACTTTAATCTCAAATTCTTCAGTAAGGTCACAAACTGCTACCTATGCAGCATTTGAAAACAGCAAGACTATCACAGATTCAGGCCTTGAAGCCCTTCTGTTTTCTTTGTTCAAAGGCAGAAATCCTTGACATACATTCAAGAGACAGATTGGTTTAAATTCTCTCCCTCTTTCTCCTTCCCCTCCTCTGCTTTTAGCTGAGTGATTTATTTGAAAAATGTGTGACTTCTATAATTTTCCATTTATGGACTGAGGGGTTTTTGTAGCAATAAAAGGACATAAGGCCAGCAAAGAGGGATTATGCCTCATCTATTGTAAGGAAATGTAAAATGATTGCAGTTTTATGTGGGGTGAGGACACTTAGAGGAACGTGAAGTCTTTATCAGCAGATACGTGGTGTTAACATTTTGTTTAGGCTGTGGCTGCCAGAGGAAGATGTTAGTAGACTCCTACTTTCTGTAATACTGTAAGAAGCAAACCCCTCACTTCTTAGTCTGTTTTCCAAATTAACTCAGAGGTAGAAAATGGGCATTTTCTGTACATAATCAAACAAACAAACATAGAATTTGAAAGTCTGGCAGAACTTTGCAAGTGGTCAGGATATGGAAGGTCAAGAGTAATGCTGTGTAATATCTCCTAAATCATGCAAAAAGATTATAAGCTACTTACAGAATGCATACAATAGCATAAACTCATAGAATATGGGTTTTAGGAATAAAATGACTTGGGTAAAAAAAAGAAAAGAGCCATTGCTATGAATACTGAGAATTTATCACTAGTGCTGTATGCAAGGCAGTTGATTTTAGGCTCTTATGTTTTAGCTGTTATGTCAATTTGCTCTTCCTTCTCTGTTTCCCTGTGTGGTATATTTTCACAGATCCTTAGCGTGGACTCAGAGACACCGAAACACATGCGCTCAGATGAATGGAAATGGGCATTGTCAGACTGGCAAGAAAATTGAGTCTCCTCTTCTGGCTGCTGGGCCGAGAGCTGCAGGAGCTGATTGTGTCAATGGTAATGAGACAGAGCAGGCAGCAGATGCTCACGTGCCTTTACAATCCAAGTCCCAACAACAAATTCCTCCCACAGAAACTTTGAGGGATGTCTTGGCACCCTGGAGATGGTGATAGACTCGGTCCCAGCCACATGCCACCTGCTAGAGCCATTGTTTAAAAAAGAAGGAGGGGAAAAAGAGCCTATTATGATAACAAAGTTGTTTGCTGTCTCTTGCAATGACTTTATGGCACTAGTTTTACCATACTGCAGCTATTGAAAAAAAAAAAAAAAAAAAAGGAGGAACATCTGATTCTTTAAAAAGAAACATTTGTATTAAGGACTGTTAACAACTTGGGAAGCCGGATGTTCAGTATATGTTACATATTCTGCTGATAAACCATGCCTGCCTTTTTCCCATTACAGCTCCCACTGCGCCTGCTTCCTACAGCACGTTTATATTTCCACATGTTTTCCCATGACACTGAAGCAGGGAGGATTTTCTTGCTCCTTTTTTTCCCAGAAAAATCAAGGATAAAAAAATGCAGATACCCATGTGGAGTGCTGTATAAATATTTATTGTAAAATAAAATAAACAACATATTTGGTCCTTATTCACAAAGCAGGCTGAGTGGCGAGTTGTGCCTGAGGTTTTGAAGAAAGGTAGGCCATTAAGGGTCTTTTAATGACAGCCCGTTGTAACTCAAGGTTGCCAAATGCTGCAGTACACAGAGGCTCAGATCCTTCCAGGAAACTTTTGCCCAAGAGCTTCTACTCCTGAAGAAATCTGATCAAGTGTTCCTTCTTGCTGCAAGACTTTGTATCCAGCTTGGCAGCCCTGTGAGTCTTACCCTCCCCAAAGTAATTTAAAGAGACTCTGAAGCTGTTCAAAATCCTTCCATGGATTGGGTTGGTTCCCATCAGCCCCAGCGGCAGAAAACGACAAAAGGGTCTTAAAAACTCTGGAGTTGCCTTGGACTCCATGGCGGCTGTATGCAGCTGAGCTCTGGCTCTGCTGAAAATGGTGGACCCTTTCCCTGGACAAGGGTGTCCAACATCCTTAGAGGCTTTTGGTCACGAAACAGCTGCTAGAGGTAGGTACACATGAGTGGATCTGGATCATTTGGATTAGGCTGTCAGTGGAAGATTGAACACATGCTTTATCTGCTTTGAAGATGCTTGAAACAGCAATTACGCTCTTTTTTTAAACTCCCAGGGGCAATGAAGAAAGTTACAGTTCCATGAAAAGCTTGGGTTGAGCCAGCAATTTGACAAAGTATGTATTGCAGCCCTGACTAAATCCACATCTACACCAAACTTCAAACCCTTCCTTTACAGAAACCCCACTTCTCTGAAGAAAAGAAGTATCACAAATGCAGCTGCTCCTGTTCCGTATAGAATGGCCTTGAAAACATCATCACATGCTAGTTACTGTGTGGCAGGGTAAAACAGCAATAGTTTGTCAGAATAGCAGTGGTGTAGGATGCCGAAAACTTTTCAAATTTATTCATGTAAAATATCTGACATTCCAGTGCATGCAGTATATTAATTTGTTAACATCTGGAATAAAATCAGATGTGAGAAATCCAATGCAAGTACAGCCCTTTGCAAGGCTGAAAGCTAGTAAGGATATCTCAGGGAAAGGGCACTGATGTTGCTAGCGCTTTCCCTACAGATTAAAAAAGAGCTCCGGGGGTCTCTGACTGCACTGGTCACCACTCCAGCCCCAAAGTGGCTGTATCATTAGGGGACAGGAAGTGACAGAGCATCTTTGTTCCTCAAGTTCCACTTTGTGTGATCCCAAAGTTATAGACACTCCCCTCTGAAGCATCTGGCTCTCATTATTATTTGTATTTGCAGTAACAGAGATGGACAGAAGGAAAAAATGTTGCATTAGGTCATGGACAGTTACAACCATTGTACGCAACAGGCCTTACAGCTGGGTTTAGGTGGCTTTATGAGAAAGTAGAGCAGTGCCACACAGGACTACCCTTCTTGGCTTAGCTGTGCTTCTTGGATTGTGTCACAGTTCTGACTTTTTTATTTTACCTTATCTTTTACCCCAAAGTTTATCCCAAGCATAGATAATGCTCAAAACCTCATTTTGCTTAGGTGCATATATTGCACTTAAAGGCAATTTTAGGTAAATAGTTAATAAATAGAGATATTCTACTTCATGCTTCACAAGGAAGTAACTAAACAAAATGACAAATGCATTAGAGTGATCAAACAGTGGAATTTCCATTATATACTGTGCCGTAGTAACTAATCCTCAAATTAATTCAAAACCATGAACTGACCTATTACAGGCATTTGTTTTTAATGGAGATTTAGTAAACTGTAAGTCTGTAGCATTTTTTCTTCTTTGCACTTCATAAAACTTTGAGAGATAAATGCTTTATTGGTTCAGAAAGAGACTGAATATCTAGGTATAGTACTTACTATGCATGGAACATGTACTGGTTTAACTTGCTATTTATATACACAACACTGCACTGCAAAACTGCCATGGAAATTTACTCATGTAGCAGAAAATCTGATCCCGTGCCCTTTGCCACAATGACTGATGATAATATGAAATCTGATTTTGAACTCATAAAAAAATAAGTTCTCACCTATCAGTAGGTATACAGAATTTTGTGGTTTGATGTATTTTAATGAATGATCAGAATCTTTTTTAAGTTATTTGAAAAAGTGAAAATTATAGATCAGGGCTCTGAACTAAATTTGTTTACTTCTACTTCTGGGTACCTGGTCTTCTATTCCTGGGCTTAGACTGGCTGTTTTTTGGAGCAAGGAACTACTTTTTCCTGATACAGCTATTACCTTTATCAAACGCTTCCTGGGTTTCTCCAAGGTGACAGAACCTTTTGAGATTGCTTGCGCTGGAACAGGCTGCCCAGGAAACTGTGAATGCTCCACCTCTGGCAGTGTTCAAGGGCAGGTTGGACAGAGTCTTAGATAAGATGGTTTAATGTGTGGCATCCCTGCCGATTGGAGGGGGTTTGAAATTAGATGATCTTAAGGTCCTTTCCAGTCCAAACCATTCTATGATTCTATGACACTCTGTAAAAAGGTCTGTGATATGACTGGCACCAGAAACTGTTAGGCAGGGCATCTTCAGCAGGATTGCTTTAAGGTATAGGTTTATGTATATGTATATCATGCAATCATTAGGGCTGGAATATAGTTCAGGTATAGATTTTGTGGAGGTCAGGACTTACAGTATCAAGGGGATTGTTTGCTTTTGTGATTTGGCTGCCAGGATCCCTGACCCCATTTTAGATCATCAATTCTCTGCCTTTTCAAATGAATAAAGTAACTGATGCCTGACTGAGGTACACTGTTTAGCATTCCACAGATTAAAATATATTCCCTACCTAATGTATTTGGGATTAATTAAGAAGGCTAAGGTGATGCAGAGGTCATATCTGATAACCCAACAGACCATTCTGGCTTTAATATATTTTGAAGTAATCCAGCCTCTGATGCACCTCAGTGCTTTAAAAGGTATTGGGTGTAAGCGTGACTGATGAGACAGATATTAGATTGGACAAACGCAGCATTAATTTGTGATGAGCTCTGTAATATGGTTGTCAGTGCAAAAAATCAGACTAATATGCCAGCCTCCACCCACTCCACTGAATAGCATCATACTGACCTCTGATCAGCTTTTTTGTGGGTCCAACTGTGAGTACAAAATGGCAATGCTTGTTTGCCTACGAGGATGTTTTCACTCAATTTGCACTTACGCTGCAACAGATGGAAAGGTAAAGTACAAAGACCAGGGAGAGCTCTGTTCTTAGTTTTACTTTGGGAAACAGACTTGATGAAGGGGATTGGCGAGAGACAAGGCAGGAGAGAGAGGGAGGAAGAGAAGAGAGAAGGAGAGAGGAACCCCCAATTTTGTCATTCATTGTGATGGAAATGTTCTTTTTAAAATACCCTTCTGACTCAGGAAGACTTGTCTTTCACATTCATTACACAGGTGTCAAATCAAATTTGATCTGCGATGTCTAGTGTGCTGGAGCATAGTGCGTATGACATTTTGTAACATAACGCAACATAAGGCAATAAATCATACTGAGAGTGAATAAAACCTCATTTGTGTGTGTGTGTGTGTGTGTGTGTGTGTGTGTGTATGCATGTCATGGGAATGAACTGAATGGCACTGTGTTAATTTCCTGTGCTTCTATCATTGTTAAGAAAACCGTTTTCTTTCTCCCCTGGCCCTGCTAAAGGACCCTTTCTCAAAAATAGTTCTTGAAAGCAAGACTCTCTGTCACCTAAGCTTTGCATATATACTGTGCATCAAGGGGACCAGTAACTTTCAGAAGAAAATATGCACTTGAGAGCAAAACTCAAGAAACAAGACAGACTTTAAAGTATATCAACCCCAGCAACAGATTTACTTTCAGCTAAGTGAAAAATTAATCTGCTGTGCAATTGTGGTTTCTGAAGTAGTACAGTAGGAAAATGAAGGTGCTGTTTGGAGATAATTTTTCTTCCTCAGATACATTGTTGGAGAATTTGATTGCAACTTTTGAGAAGGTTATGGTGAATAGATTCAGATTAGGTGGGAATAACAGAGATTCCTTTCCAGGAGGCCAGCAGCACTCCGCTCACGTGCCTAGCAGCGTTCACAATGCCACACTCCCCAAGAAGTGTCTGCTGGCTGCACGTGGGACTCTCCCTTTCCTTTGTAAGGGGAGGCTGCCATGTCAAAGGTGGGATGGAGTTTAAGTGACTTTCAGACAAAACTCTTTCACTGGGTATGGGAGGAATCAGCCTTGGGAGTGCTTATTGCTCATAAGCACCCTACAGAAGGATCCCTTCTAGAAATGCCATGCACTTAAATATTGCAGCATCTAAACAAACAGCCCCAATATGTGTTCCTCATCACTTGTAGGTTCAGATGAATGCCAGATGAAAAGAAAATCAAGGCTTTTTCTTCACTTCAGAATTCATATTGGGACTATTGTGCCAATGAATTTTATTGTCATTTTAATTCTAAATGGTTATTTGCAAAACAGCATGGACTTAAGAGATAATATCACACATAATCTGACTTCTGAAGTTAATATTACATTTAACCTGATTGCTGGAGTTAATATTGCACATAACCTGACTGGTGAAGTTGCAAAATAAAAGGTAAATTTAAAAAAGGAAAAAAAAAGAAAAGAGGTGCTGTAATTCCTTTATGTAGCTACCCTACTACCTGTTAATATACAGAGTATGTCTCTGAGAAAGACCAATGTGATGAAGTGCAATTACTATTTGGAAAGTGATAAAAATTGCATAAAGAAAATTCTGCACATCTAACTGTACTGAAGAGTTATTTCGAAGAACATGTTATCATTTAAGAGTACATACAATATTCTTGGATTTAAGCAAAGAAATTATTTTTACTATGAATTATACATCTCCCGTACTCATCATGTAAAGGGGCAGTGACTTCTTTTATCAACAAAATACTTTTTATTGACACTCAGAACAGCATTTAATTGAACCTATTCCCCCAGTTATTGTCAGAAAAGTTTGCACTGTTTTTTTGGAAAAATGTTTTAGGAAGATTTATCAGAGCTGCAAAAAAAGCTGTCCGTGAACTAATGGAATCAGATTATCTTTGAATTCTCTCTACCAGAACTTAGAATGGCCACTAATTCCTTTCTTTGCTCTTTTGGTGTTTGCAAAGGGGTTCACTAAAGCCTGAATTGATATAATTATTGGCTTGGGTTGTTAGAGATTTAGGGCAGATGGCTATGGGTTTCTAAAGTCCCAGTTGCTTGTGTTAGCTTTTCTAGTTTGCCTATAGGGTTTGGGGATCAGTAAATTGAAAGGGCTGCAAACTTGTAAAACAGTATTATTCATGGGGGCAGAATGTTCATCAGCGTGACCCAGTACTAAATACATTCATTATGGGCACTTCTATTCTGCACAATTTGCCACACGGTGCTGGTTTGTGGAAAAAAAAAAAAAAAAAAAAGAAAAGAAAAAAGAGACAATGGCTTATAAAATGCTTTTGAACGCTTAAAAAGAAGGAGGGTTCACGCTGAGTCTCCTCTGCTTTCTTTTTCAGCAAGAACCTTCGAAGTGACTTTGGCTGAGCTGTGCTGAGAGTAAGGAAATAGGGGGAACCAGAGCTTTGCTCTTCACATTCTTGGATATGGGGACAATTTAAGAGAGGGAGAAGAACAGTAAAAGAGAATGATAGTATCATTATGGGCAACAGCAATAAACAAATGGACAAAGCAGAAAATGAAAAGCAGGGCAAGACTGTGGTTAAAATGCTAAACTTAAAAAAAAAAAAAAAAAACAAAAACCAAACCAAACAAAACACACACACACAAACACAAAAGAAGGAACAGAAATCACAGCATAAATCGATGCACTTGAACTGAGAAGAACCCATCAGGCTCTGTGACCTGGGCAAAACCTGAAGCTCATGTAACCATCTGCAGCATTTTGGTTGTACACAAAGTACAGGATCCACTCAGTCATAATACTGTTGTCTTTTGTGCAGATGTGTTGCAGTGTAAACACGAAAATCATTTTTTTTCGCAATAGCAGAGAGGCAAGGAACTTGCCATTGTCCAAGCACTTAATATGTCCTGTGGCTTCTTTAAGACATTTGGCATGGAGGAGGTGCACTTAGCACAAATCCTCTCTATGAAGCATGAAGAGCTTTTTCAACTTGCATGGAAAAGATCTTCTGGAGAACCATTGGAACAGCAGACTGAAGCACAGCAGCCGGCACAAGAGACAACTGCACGCACAGTTACAGACACACACACACACATACAGGCACACACGGGAAGATGAAGCTCCGGCAAAGGCAGCAGCGCGGCGGGCGGGGGTAGCCGGGGATGGACGGGAGGGTGCAGAATGTTACTGACTTGGAGAAGAGGAAGATGAGGGAGAGATGTCCCTTTGCTATACACAGGAGCATGCGTGTTGAGGGGAGGCAGGTAAATAGGTAAAATACGGAGCAAGAAGAGGCTCTGCTGGCATGGCTGGCGAGAGGCGAGAGGCGGGAGGCGGCACACCTCCCCCTCTTCTCCCCCATCCCGGTTTACTAACCCAACGCACTGGAAGCCTCCGAGTTAGTTAAACAAGGCAACCCAAAAGTACGTAAAGGAGAAAGGGCGCGATCTCATTTTCGTGGCGGGGAGGGATTAAACCCAGAAACACCGCTTGAAAGTGCCCTGAAAAAGGAGGGGGCGTTGATTTAAAGTTGCCTTTCAGTCATTTGTGTGAGTGTGCGTAAGTGTGCCCCCCCCCGCCCCCCCTGCCCTTCCCGGCGGCACACCGGCGGCCAGCAGGGGCTGGGGGAGGAGCCGCCCCCTCCCGCTCCCATCCCCCGATTTCCCCGGCGGGTCCCTCCCGCCCCCTTCCCGGTCCCCCCCATCCCGTTCCTCCCCCTGCCTCGGCGCGCCGGGCTGTCCCCGGGCTGATTGGCTGGACGGGGTTCAGCACACGCCGGGCAAAAGCTTTGTCTGGGGACTTGGAGCGAAGTTGCAGAGGATTTTTAGGCTGGAGCCGGCGAAGGAGGGTGCTCAGTGCGGCGCGAGAGGGAAGAGGAGAGGAGGGAAGTGAAAAGGGGAAAGGCGCTGGGCGGGCGGTGGATCCCGCGGCGCGTCCCGCGGGCTTCCCGCGTCCCTGGATGCTCACGGCGGGAGAAGAGCCCGCTGCCGCCCCGACACGTTCCGTCCTGGAAGAGGAACGGGGAGTCAAATGAGAACGCGTGGATTGCATACGGCTTGTACCTGGATGTCCTGGCACGGTGTGTATATAAAAAAAAGCCAAAAACTTTTCTGATCTGGTGAGATACTAATCCTTGGCTGAGCAGAAGAGGCGTTTTCAAGTTTGGAAGGACCAGATGTGCGCAGGGTTTAAGGTACGGAAGGCAGACGCGGTAATTGCTTTTTAACTTGCTTGGAGAAATGAATTGCAAAAACTTACAAATGCACCGAGTCGGCGGTAAAATGCACTTTATATTCATTTTTGCACTGACGATAATATCTTTCAATAAGGCTGTGCTGGGCAAAAATTTGAAATACAGGATTTATGAGGAGCAGAGAATCGGATCGGTAATTGCAAGACTGTCGGAGGATGTAGCTGATGTTTTATTAAAAATGCCTAACCCTTCCTCGGTGCGATTTCGAGCCATGCAAAGGGGGAATTCTCCCTTGCTTGTAGTCCGTGAGGATAACGGAGAGATCAGCATAGGAGCTAAAATTGATCGGGAACAACTCTGCCAGAAAAACTTAAACTGCTCCATAGAGTTTGATGTGATCACTCTGCCCACTGAACATCTGCAGCTATTCCATGTTGAAGTTGAAGTGCTGGATATTAATGACAACTCTCCCCAGTTTTCCAGAGCTCTTATCCCTATCGAAATATCAGAGAGTGCAGCAGTGGGAACGCGGATCCCTTTGGACAGTGCTTTTGATCCAGATGTAGGGGACAACTCCCTGCACACTTACTCCCTTTCTGCAAATGATTTTTTTACTATTGAGGTGAGAACCAGGACTGATGGTGCCAAGTATGCAGAGCTGATTGTGGTTAGAGAGCTGGACCGGGAGCTGAAGTCAAGTTATGAACTCCAGCTCACTGCCTCAGATAAAGGGGTGCCTCAGAGGTCTGGTTCATCACTGCTGAAAATAAGCATTTCTGATTCCAATGACAACAGCCCTGTTTTTGAGCAACAGTCATATGTAATCCAGCTCCTAGAAAATTCTCCGATTGGGTCTTTGCTCATAGACCTCAATGCCACTGATCCAGACGAGGGCGCTAACGGTAAGGTGGTATACTCCTTTAGTAGTCATGTGTCTGCCAAAATTATAGAGACTTTTAATATCGATCCAGAAAAAGGACACCTCACCCTCCTGAAGCAGGTGGACTATGAAGTAACCAAATCCTATGAAATTGATGCTCAGGCTCAGGATCTGGGGCCAAATTCCATTCCAGCTCACTGCAAAATTATAATTAAAGTTGTGGACGTGAATGACAACAGACCAGAAATTAACTTAAACCTGATGTCTCCAGAGAAAGAAGAGGTAGCTTACATTTCTGAAGGGTCACCTCTGGACACTTTTGTTGCCCTGGTCAGAGTGCAAGACAAGGACTCTGGTGTGAATGGAGAGATAATTTGCAAGCTCCATGGACATGGCCACTTTAAACTCCAAAAGACTTATGAAAATAACTACTTAATCTTGACTAACGCCACTCTAGATAGGGAAAAGAGATCTGAATACAGTTTGACTGTAATAGCAGAGGACAAGGGAACACCCAGTCTCTCCACAGTGAAACACTTTACTGTCCAAATCAGCGATGAAAATGACAACCCTCCCCGCTTCCAGACAAACAGATATGAAGTTGTTATCTTGGAAAATAACTCTCCAGGAGCATACATTACATCAGTCACAGCCACAGACCCAGATCTAGGTGACAATGGCCAGGTGACATACACTATTTTGGAGAGCTATATTTTAGGAAGCTCTATAACTACCTATGTGACCATCGATCCTTCCAACGGGGCAATCTATGCCCTGAGAACCTTTGACCATGAGGAAGTAAATCAAATTGCCTTCATGGTTCAAGCTAGGGATGGAGGGAGTCAGCAGCTTGTTAGCAATACCACGGTGGTACTAACTGTCATTGATGAAAATGACAATGCTCCTGTCATCGTGGGGCCAGCGCTACGCAACAATACAGCAGAAATCTCAATCCCTAAAGATGCTGGAATTGGCTTTCTTGTCACCAGGATAAGGGCTACAGATAAAGACTCTGGTATGAACTCTGAACTCAGCTGCTCTATAGTAGCTGACAGGGAAAACAGCATCTTTGTGATGGATCCCAAAACCTGTGACATATCTATCAATGTGAGTGTTGAATCAGTTCCAGCAAAACAATGGGAGTTTTTTGTCATAGTCCAGGATAAGGGCAGTCCTCAGCTTAGTACTAAAGCACTTCTCAGATGTACCGTTTTTGAGTATGTCTATTCATTTGCAAGCACAGAAGCAACTTTGGTAAGCCAACCCTCCCTGGATGTCTCTATGATAACGATTATATCCTTAGGATCGATATGTGCTGTGTTGTTGATCATTATGGTAATTTTTGCCACAAGATGTAATCGAGAAAAAAAGGATACAAGGTCCTACAACTGTCGTGTGGCAGAATCAACCTACCAGCACCACCCAAAGCGACCCTCAAGACAGATCCACAAAGGAGACATTACGTTAGTGCCAACAGTCAATGGCACTTTACCCATCAGATCTCACCACAGAGCTTCTCCATCATCATCTCCGACTCTGGAAAGGGGGCAGATGAGCAGCCGACAGAGCCACCACAGCCACCAATCGCTCAACAGCCTGGTGACAATCTCCTCTAACCACGTGCCTGAAAATTTCTCACTGGAACTCACCCACGCTACTCCTGCTGTTGAGGTAAGGTCCACACCTCCATTTGCACATCCCTTCACTCATGCCTTCACTGGAAAGCATTGAGGTACTCTGCTTGCCACCTGTGAGACCAATTAGGTCTATGCCTAAGGAGGATGTATGATGGATTTCTCTGTAGATGTGACAGCTTTGCAGTTTTACTCCAATATTGACTGAATCCATTACCATGGGGAACATAATTAAACCTGTTATTAATAGATTAAATATTTA
>JASSUY010015130.1:0-43563 GCA_032466535.1 Forpus xanthops
CTGACAGTTATTGTCAGTGAATCCGATACCAGTCGCGCTCGGACTGATAGTTGTGTATTGGGGCTGTTCCTGGCTCTTTATATAAAACCAGGGGTTTGTTCCCCCCTCTCCATTTAACGCAACAGCCATGTCTTGGACATCTGAGATAGAAATGAAGATAAAACAGTTCTGGTCTTGGTATTGTGCAGTTTTAATGGATGTGTCCTCAGTGACTCTTGTGAAGGGCTGTAACATAGTTCACAGGGAAATTAATTAACGATAGTTACTGCTCTCTTTCCCTTCTTCCCCATTGAGATTTGCATTCTTTTTTAGTTTTGAGTTTCTTTGTTTTGTTGTTGTTTTCTTTTTTTTTTTTTTACTGTTTCAATAATCTGCAAGTGTTCAAATCATCAAATAACTTCTGTTCCTTTACTGTGGAAAATGACACTGCTACGATTTAGTCCTTTTGTTCTCACATACAATTTATTTTGTAAGTCTGTTTAAAAGGCATTGACAAAACACTAGACTCCTTGAATTAGCAATATTTGTTGCCAAGCATGTGCTGCCTCTTTGGCTTCATGTTTGTTATTTGATGCCTTGGTCATACCACAGAAAGTGCTGCATCTGTTTAGTTCTGTCTGAGATTGTTCATTTCCTTTTACTCGGATGCTGACTTTTCAAGTCTTCCCATCTTTTTTGCTCTGTTGACTTTTCATTCAAAGCCCTGCTAATAACTGGAAGGCGGGCAAGGTTTCATGAGAAGAGTTGTGCAGTGCAACAAAGTACTGTTATTTCTGAGGGTGTGAAAGTATTTTTTACATATTAGACTATTATGTACCTAATGCTGAGAAATACTAGTATTAATGTGCTTAAACCAGTTCTCTTGTTGCTACTGAAAATGTGAGAATTTGCATCCAAGACAGGTGAGTTTTCTAACAGGTGAACAAAAAGACCATCTTCTGATGCTGTTACTTAATACTATTGGCTTTATTTCTGTATTCCCCGGTAAAACATACACTCTTTTCTGAAGTAACCAAGCATTTTTCAACCAGGCTTTTGGCTGACCTCAGGCTAAGAGGGCTTGTATTGTTTTACCAGCTCTTGAAGTGTTCTCTCTTCATTTTTATTGCTTTATTTGTCAGTGTAGCTACAGCAGGATCCTATCTCCTGATTTTATTTCTGGACGGTTGGAACAAGGTTCAGACCGTAAAAGGGAAAGGAAAAGTGTTAAAGGGTGAGGTGTCCCTGCCTGTGGCAGGGGGCTGGAACTAGGTGGTCTTAAGGTTCTTTCCAACCCTAACCATTCTATGGTTCTGAAGCTTGATTTATAATAATTTAAAGCAGACGGCTCAGTCCCTATGTAGGGAAGCAATGAAGGAATGTATTAGTCTGTCCTCTACTAATGTCATAGAAAAGGAGCTAATTGCATCATCTGGCCAGAAAGCTTTATCATAGCTGATTTAAGTGCTGGAATATTCATAATCCCCATCTCAGAAACACCTTCTGAAGGAAGCTGTAGTCAGCAAAATAAAAATGACATAAATATGTCATGTCCAGCTTCATACTATATGGATTTCTTCAATATCTGATTGAAGTATACAATGAAACATCTGTGGCTAAAAATATTTACCTACTACTCTCTTATCTGAGACTGTATAATTGAAGTGCGCAAATATGCAGAAAGACACTAGCATTCACAGTACAGTAATTACAGTTATTTTTTTAACAAGCTGTTAAATGCAAACTAGAAGATAAAAATCCAAAGTACTGACTGATGTGCACAGAATGCTTTTTTCCTGGATGATCTTGTGTTATTTTTAACAGTGGTTTTAAAAAGGAAGCCTTTAGAAACTGTACATGCTTGAAAGAAGCAGTATGTTACGCACCAACAATTGTCCTTAACAGAAAAAGAGCATCTGTTACTGGAAGTTACAGTTAATTGTTGTATTTTCCAGCACAAGGTTGCTTGGTGGGAACAGTGGGGAAAAATGCAACTAACTGCCAAAAAAACAAGCGTGTGAGGTAAAACTGGAATTTGCTCTCATGAGAACTTTCTATGATTCAGAAGTAATTGAGAAAAGCACGCTGTATTCAAATCTCTGGAGAACTGTTGTACTGTATAGAGACAGCACAGCACACAGTGTTGGTATGAGAAAGAAGAACAGAAAATCAGACTGATGGGAAGGTGAGAGTCCTAGGGATGGATGGAGGTTGTTAGGTTTTGGGGTTTGTTTTTTTTGTTTTCTCTTTTGTGTAAACTTGAAGCTCCTGTTCTTTCCTTCTTTCCTTTATCCCCTTGTGCCCATGGAACAGGTTTTCCTGTGGCTTTTGTTTTGTTGGGTTTTTTTTTTAAATGAAACAAGCAAAGCATGTCCCTGTTAGAAATCTGTAGAGCAGAAGATAGCTAAATTGGCTTGGGACATTTTATAAGCACCATAGGCCAAATCTGATGTGATATGTACATGGCTTAAAAGTAATTTCTGAAGAGGAGCTCTAGGCAAAACATCCCACCTAGATGCTGGCTGTCATTGGACTGGTGGGAAAGCTGCGGCAGAAAGTGTCCATAGGCAGGCTGCAGACAGGAACAGAAGGTCCAGAGGTGAGGGGTCTGGCCTTCTAGCTGTTGGCACGGGTACATCGTGGCCCAGCAGTAGCCATTACCCAAGTGTGAGCATTTCTTCGCTTTGGCATTGCTTCTGACCCACAAAGTCTGCCACAGGGTCTCCATGCTGGGAATATAGCTTGTTAGTTAATGTGTTCTTCCAGCACAAGGCTATAAAATATTGTAGGTCATAACAGGCAGCTATTTATTTCTTAATATGTCCTTAGGTGCCAGAGGGGAGACTTTTTTTAAATTTTCTTTAATAAAAGTAGTACTGGAATGCATTTACTAGGGATTGACTATATTTATTTTGAACCACAACACATTCATCCACATCCGCAGTCAAAACTACAAGAAAGTACAGTTTCCATCATCCACTGAGCTCAATTCTCTGAGCGTTTATCCTTGCCTCTATTGCATCCTGTTGTGAATAATTCTGCTGGCTTCTATGAAACAACATGACGTAACCAATCTTAGCTCAGTACTATTTGCAGGAGCACTCTCCACATTACCTCAGCATGAAGTGTAGCTCTAAAGAACAAGCACATTGCCTGAAAGGAACACACCCAGACAAAAAGTTAAGCAATAATTGTTTCTTGTTTGCGATATTTCAAATGATCAAGCCTGATTACTACCAACTTGTTACTCAGAACATCTTACAGCTGTAAAACATGTTTCTTGTTGCCGACTGTATTATATTAATTCAATATGAATGCAACCACTCAGTATCACTTGATATTTGAAAATTACAGTTTATGCAAAGTAAAAATACTGTTTTGCACAAAACAGATCATGATGTCTGTGTAAAGCATGAGATGACTATTATTGTTCCCTTTATGTTACGGAGATACTAATTCTGTAGTTAACTGAGTGTTGTCCCTAAACCAGGAATTAATTCTTATACTTGCAAAAGTAAACTATGTCAAATGTGAGACAGGTCCATCACACCTTGTTCCTGAGTGAATTCTGGCTTTTGTAAAGTCAGTATGAGTTGTGGTATTAATGCCTCACATCTTCAGAGAATTTACAAGCATATTGAATGACCAAATGAATTTTAAAAATAGGTTCTTAAAGCAAAGACAGAATTGACAATTTGTTGAGAGCATATTTTAGATATTGCTATGCTTGCATGCTAGCATATCACTCCATACAATTTGCGTGTTGATAATTTCAGGTAAGTAAATATCACTTATACAGAAACTCGGTGCACAGGAATGGTATAAGTAGGAGAAACAAGATTTCATGTTGATTTACAGGCAGAAGAACCTGTTGTGATCAAAAGAATTTTGCGAAAATATGCAACTTGTCTGTACACTGGCTGATGCACAGACACACAGCATGCGTGGGCTGATCACTCAGTGGATTGTATAAATAAACTGTCCCTTTCTCATTCCTGACCTGTATTCTGCTCTTCCCCATGTTTTCCATGGAATATTAAAGGAAGCGATGTTGTGCAATATATGAAGCCTACTGCAAATAATGATAACCTTCCCTACCATTTTGGACAAAATCTATCACTTCAGATTAATCAGCTGTCTATTTTCTGCACAGATATTTCATGTTAGACGTTGGTGTCAGTGGAAGAGTGTGTTTTGACCTGCGAGCAGACTTCTGACGGTTCCTACCTATGTTAATCCCTCTCCAGACACAGATGGTTGGCAGCCACCTCAGAGTGCTCCTGCCAGGCATCACCAAGTGATGAAGGACAGCACTTATTGCAAGGAAGAGCAAAAGGAGGCTTCTGCAATTGCTTTTACACACGATCTTGTTTTAAGTAGTACAACTTATCAACACACAGGCCAGATGGACTATGGTGACTATGCTGCCAATATAAAGTCTATAGGTAGGAATAATTTCCACATTGCACTTTTGATTCTCCTGCATTTGCCCCTGCTCATGTTGACTCATTCTGCGAACCCTCCTTTCTTGTTACTGTGGCTCTGCAGATAATGACACAATGCAGTCAAACATGGACAGGAATAGCTATGTCAGTAATTTACCCACAGCAGAGAAATGCTGAATCAAATGGGCATTTTGCACAGGGTTGATGAGGTCTCTGGGCAACCTGAGTTTATTCAAAAACAAAATTAGAATTGCACTCCTTCAAGTATACAGCATCATCTGACTTTCTGCTGCAGCAAGCAAAGCTTTACTTGACCTGCTCATTCTGTCCCTTCACTGCCATAAAGGGAGGCATACATGGGAGCATGATAAAGGCATGCAGTGACACAGGCCCTATCTGCCCAAATGCTGAGGCAGACTCTGACCACAGTATTTCCCAAGCCACTTCTGTGGGTATTTCACCAAAGAGCACAGGCTATTACTGGCAACATGAAGGGTTCCTCCCTTCAGGAGTGAAATCAGAAAACAGTGTGGGATTCTAGGAAGCAGACTTGAAGGAATGCAAAGGGAAGAACACCCTAAAATGAGTGCATTGAACTGATAGTTTTGCCATGAAAATAGCTCAGGAGCATCACATATAGGATGTCTATTTATTCATGATCACACTTTCCCCCTCTCCTCGTATATATGAACATATATTAGAAATGAACTTTGATATAATTGGATACATTCAATTCACAATGATTAAGCAGATCATTTAATTTTTCAAGACTGGATATTTAGGAAGTGGTGTATGTCCAACCACTTCAGTGAGGGAGAGAGACCCCCCCCCCTAAAAATCATCATCAGCAGGCTTCTTTAAGGCGTATATAGACAGGCCTTGTGCTGACCTCTGAGCAGGATAAGCTTCTGTTGCTGGCCCTTCTCTACAGGAATTAATTTTATCCAGAAAGAACAGCAGAAGAGCTATTCTAGGTTGGGCTTTTAATATTGGCTAGCATAAAGGTCAAGTAAATGGCTTAAGAGTAACTGAATATTACTGCTATGAAGAACCTGTGTAGAACTACAGCTTTGCCTCTTTGGTGTTGATCTTGCAACACATAATTTCTACCTTTTGTGATCATATTCTGAGTTACTAAACCTCATCACTGATGAGCTGATTCCTTGCTTTTCAGTTAGTGGTCCATAAGAATTTGGTAAGTTATTTAAAACTACTTCAATTGACAGTAGGGTACTGTTTCAGATAAGCCATTCTTAAATAATGGCCATAAGAAGTGAGTAATGCTCTTTCCCATTAATTCAGCACTGAACTAACTGGCTAATATGCATGCAGTTTTGTAACAATAGCTCATCTATTTTTAGGTAATTAAGCAACATGGTTAAGATCATGTGTGGAATTAACAGGTCAGTACATCCTCTAACTAGTTTCATCTAGGAGATAATTTGATCTGAAAGCCATATGAAACGGAACAATTTACCCATTCTGGCCCCAAGTTCTCAGTTTTGAATGCAGTCAGTCTGATGTTTCATGGGAACGGTTCAGCTATGAACTTGACTTCTATATGGTTTTTCTCCTTTGAAATGCAAATTTCTGATTGAGGCATTAAAGGTTTTATGAAATGGTCCAAACAATAATTTGCATAAAACCTGCATAACAGAATGAGAGAAAAAAATGCTTTGCTTCTTACTCCATGTTGGTCAGTTCGTATTTATCATGCATGTCATTTTCTTCTCCTGGCTCACTATCTGAGTGATGAATTTCGATAAAAACAATATAGATCACTGCTCCAAGTATGCCTCCCAGCATAGGTGCAATTATAGGGACCCACCACCAATTATTTCCAGCCCTGTAAGGAAAAAAAAAGAATTATTATTCTTTTTACTCCAGTGAGCACCCTAGCTTAAGTGAAGAAACCAGGGTGGCCTGACACTGGCTATACTGTAGACTTTTCTGGTTTGTCTCACTTTCTGTGTAAGGATGACACTCCCTTCTGTCCTACCCATGCTGTGATTGAAATGCTGAGTACCAACCATCAGGCATGGTGACCTACCTGCTGTACTTGCAGCTTAGAAAATCAGGCCTCTCTACTGCATGTGTGTTTGGGGGCAGGGGATAATTTCTCCCTTGTGGAAAATGAGCTTCATTGACTTGCAATGAAATGAGCAGGGACATACCTATTGCAACCTTGACTGATGCTGTTGCCAGATGCTCATGAATTTCAGGTTTTCAGGAGTGATTAATGCAAAGTATGTTGCAAAAATGGTTTATGTCATCTGCATGGAGATCTACTGCAATGGTATATACAGTCTTCCTCTTGACAAGTATAGTAGATTATACCTAATTTTGAGTATATTTGCCTTAAGGAATGTAATAAAACTCAGTGACTGTAAAGTGGATTATACTTGATTAGAGTGGTCAAGATTCAAATCTCATGACGTAGTGTCTTATCTGTGTTTGAAATATGGGGTCTTTCAGTAAGAGGTAAATAAGCATTTAGAAGTTTTATACACCTAAAACTCTTATACAATTGCTGTGTTTGGGAAAGAAGTCTGGTATACTGGCTCCACTGAACTGTTTACTTTCCTTTTGCACAATTACTAGGATATAATTTTTAAATGTGTAGCTTTATGAACTTTTTCTAAAGAAACAAGTTCACCATTAAACAGTATAAACCAAAAAATAACAGCCTCTTTTTACAGATTGGGCTGGTGGACTTGTTCTCCCTTTCTCAGAGGTCCACATTCAGACAGTAAATTGCTGAGTATCGGTTTCAGAGCACAGCCTTTTTTAACTGTACTGGTGCATGAAGGTGCTTTGATTTGATAGCATGCTGTATTAATTGAATATGCGAGTCTGCAGTGAAAACCCTGCCACCTCAATTTCATGCATATTGAAAATGGAGAAATAACTTTTTCTCCCAGAAATACAGAGGGACAAATTCACATGTGAGAGGAACTTCTAAAGTTCCAGGAGAGCTTTTAATTGTAAGAATAATTATTCAGCACTCAGTTGGATAGATTTATGCCCAAGTGAACTTGTGGTTAATTGACAACACAAGAATAGAACTGGACTAATATCACAGTGACCTATTGATGCTAATGTAATTCCTTGTTCAGAAATGCTTTGGATGTGTTTGTTTTGCCTTTGGAATTACTTATATTTTGCCTTGAGGATATAAAGTAACTCCTCATATTCTTCTACTGAGTTTATAGATCTGTTTGTTGTTGAGTCATAAATGTCTGTGAGCCCCTGAATTTCTGGAACAAGCATGGACTAAGGTTTTATTGACTTACTCAGCACAACAGAATCTATATCAAGTACTTGCATGTGTTTCTCTGTGCCTGTATGTGTATGAAGGTGTTTCTTGGCAGGTTTTTATCTCTGCTTGTCCCATGAACTGAGATGTGCCTTGTTGGCTCCTGCATGACCTCCAAGTCATGGCCTGTATTTGCAGCAGCTGCTGTTAGCGGCACTGCAGGTGCCCTCTGTGAAGATGTTGGGTGTAAAGTCGTTATGGAGGGTGATGCCAAAGCTTGAAATGAAACAAGGACACAGTTGAGTTATGAGTTTCCATGACACATAATGCCCTTTCATTGGCACAGGAGCAAGAACTCTTTGTGGCAAGCACAGATAGCTTTCTGGAAGTAACCTTAGGTCTCTTACACCTTTGCTTTGCCCAAGCACACAGCTTTGCTGCTGAGTTAGCTGGAAAATACCCAGCTATGCCTTTTTCATCAGGCATTTTGCAGCTGCGTGGAGCAGGAGGGAGCTGGTTGTGAAGGGCCGGAGGCAGTGTACAAGCCTGGCAAGTGGCGCTTGGCAATTTCTAGGAAACTACAGTGTATAAACTTCATGGGCTGGGAACTTTGGCCTGTTTTAGACTTGCAAATATGTATCTTAGCCAACTGCTGCAGGATGGTGAGATAACATCGTTTGCTATAAGAAATGCCAGGATAATTCAGGCATTCAGCAGTGTGCAAGGTGCCTGGCTGGTGACCGTTCTATGGTGTGGGAAGGATGCCGAGTATTTCAGAGGCCACTTTGCCATTCTGTTGTCTCTGCAGACAATAGGTGCGTGTCCCGACCCCTTCCTAAGTGCAGTTCTATCTAGTCCGGGCGGCTGGTGCCCGAAGCTGCGGCCACGAGGTGTCAGCGTTACTGCGCCGGCGGCTGCCGGGCTTTGCCCGCCGCGGGACGGCTCGGAGCACGGTCCGCAGGGTGCCGCGCTTCTGCCAGCGCGGGTCCGACCCGGCCTCGGCAAAGGGGCTACAGAAGCCCTAATAAACCAAGGGTGAGACAGTCTATGGCTAGCCTCAAACGCTGGTGGGAAATGCTGTTCTGTGGAGCCGTTTCTCACTTGCTCATTGCTGTTTCAAGTTCTCTTATGCCTGTCAAAACCCAGCCTGGTATTTGTACTCAAAGCTCTGGCTGTTTTCTCACTACAGAGACAAAACAGCGCTACCCACTACTTCTCTTAAGCTTCCTAGAATATTAAGCATGTGATTGAGAGGTTTCTAGGTATCTCCGTGGTTTTAGAGCAAATAATTTGAAACATTTATGTCTCTGAAGTCAGTGGTTGGGAACTGTGCTCATCATTAGAGATATCTGCGATGCCTAGTCTCAACAGGTTGTGGAACACTTCGCAGGAACTGTCCACAGAGTTAACTACCTCTATTGTATGCAAAATGGTCAGAAGCCGCCTTTCCAGCTGCAATGGGTCAGAACAGCTCCTAATGAGAGTTCTTAACCAAACGAATGCAATTGCTCTGGCTGTGGAAGCCACACCACAGGCTGTGTCGCTGGCTTGATTCTCAGGGAAACTGCTCCTTCAGGTAGGTGCCTTTGTGCAAAATGTATTAACAGAAAAAATTAGAAAAGCTCTGCTCGACTGCCTCCCTATGCTCCGGACAACTCCATGCTCCAGCAGAAGAGCTCCCCTAGGATGTACTCACTGTTCCATGCCTGAAAACGTGACAGAAACAGAATTTACTGGACCTGCAAGCACAAAGAAGGATAGAAGGGATTTTCTCCCTGCCAGCTGATTACCTCAATGTTTAAAGCATTTGCTTGGGATCAGGGTGTAGAGAATCTGATGCTTCTATCTGGTCTGTTCCAAAGTGAGGCTTTCCTGGTGGTCCCTGGCTGCCCTGTAGGCAGCACTCGGAGCACTCGCTGACCTGGACAGAGTGACTCAGTCAGCCTTGTGAGATATTTCCCTTCTCACGCCAATGTATATTCAGTGTCTCTTCAGTACATCCTGGTGCTTGGTTTGTGCAGCACTTCCCTCATATCACTGTGGATGTTTCATGCTTAGGTCCCACTTCCTGGGCATGCCTTTTACTTGACAGCTTGAGCACCTGTCTCAAGGTTGTGAATTCCAGTTAAACTGAGACATCCAAGGTTGAGCTGTCAACTGTGGCTCCATCGCTTTAGTCTCTCATGCATATGCAATGCCAGCAGGAACATCAGGCAGTTCAGGATCATAGCTACAATCAGTCAAACTTCTCCCATGACCTGTAACTGTCCCAGAGCTTCCAGCTACCTAACGAAGCTCATGTTCTTCCTAACTCCCACATGAAATCTGTGCTGCAAGTAGATGAGAATGTAATCCTGTTGTATCAGTCTTTTGAACTTGGTTATAGCTGTAGCCTTATAACTGAAGCCAGGGTGGGAGACTTCTTTCTCAATTTATACAACCTTGAGACTGCTGTAAATTTATTCTAGCAATGACCTGCGATTTAATCTCATTTTTTTATGTTCCCATTTAAAACTTTTCTGGTATGGTCTTTACAGTGGGGATGCATTTTCTCTCTGTATACAAATCTTAAAATTAAATTAGGGAAGAACACATATAGGTTGGTACAGATGTGGAATTTTCTTGTAACTTCTTCTACTTTGATGAGTAATTTAAATTATTTTTGGGGAGGAGGGGAGTTCACAGATATTCTGTGGCTTTAGCACACTACAATCAGGCTTGCAACCTTTTCAGCAATGTAATGGTTAACTTCATAATATTACAGATTACACCAATGATGCTATAATTAACATCATAGTTAACAGCTATTTAGGCATGAGAGGGGAGAATCCCAAGTATGGAACATCACTCTGTGTGCTGCTATTTGTTGAACGGTGCAGTCTAATGGCACAGTGGTAAGAACTGCCAAGGAAGAAGAGTTTGGAGATGAGTGGGCTGGTGAGCTGACCTCCTGCTGCAGCTGTGTTATAGCCAGGCTTTAGCTCTGACCTATGGCATGGCTGTATGCCCATTTCTGCTGTGCTGTGCCTGGCTTTTCTTTGTACGAGAAAAGCTTTGTTGCTGCTCTCCTCTACTAAGGCAAGTGATTTATGTAGATAGAAGTCATACTAAATAAATACAGCTTATTTGTACTTGGTGAAGTAACTAAAATGAAATCTCTATTAATCAGAGCTCTCTTGTGGTCTACAGTACTGCAGATTCCTACTTGTAAATAACTGGAAAAACAAACCATACAAAAATAAACCAGAAGTCCTACCTCCTGATGACAGACTACTCTGACTTGAATATCCCAGAGTGCCTTTTACATTGGATATGCTTAAGCTGTGGATTTGATGTGCAACTAATTAGCTATGCATTTGGCCAGCCAAGAGTGTGCATGTGTGTGCGTGCATCCATGCATAGGGATTTGGGAGTGTGCTCTGAAATGTGGGAAAGTGAAAGGAGCTTTCTTTTATTCATTCCTTTGCTCCCAGGCAGGAAGTCAGGCTTTTAGATTGTTGTATATTTCTGCAGTAACTCAGTAGCAATAATAGGCTAAATCAATCTGATATGTCTGTGTTTTTTACAGCACCCAATAAATACTTCCACCTAACTCCTCATGATGATTATTATGTTTTCTTTCTGAAAGCTGCAGGACAAGAGAAGAAAGCACTCTTACATTTTCAGTGACCTCTAGGAATCTCTAATATGTTGAGAAGGGTCTGCTTGAAACAGTGATTGATACTAGAGATAATGTATGTTTCATTTGCCTTAGGAACAGGAAATCCTTTATAAAGCCCAGTTCCTAGAAGATGTCTGGCTTAAAGTGCATGAATAGCTTCTTCTGGTATGCTTCTTCTGGTATGCAAAGAATTATCTATATGTATATAAAGTATGACTTGGTACCATGTTGAATCAGGATCTTACTTTCTTAGGAAGCAATTTTAGCCAAAAGAATTTTACTTCATATCCAGGCATACTTACGTGAATACTTCCATCCCCCATCCTGCAATGGCTGTGAAGAGCCTTGGGCCTAGATCCCTGGCCGGGTTCATGGCACAGCCACTGTTCATTCCCAAGGAGCAAGTAAGAACAATTATAAGAAGTCCTACTGCAATTGGCTCCAGGCCCTTAGGTACACTGTTATTTCTGCTGTCAAAAATAGCAAATATAGCCAGAAGAAGAACAGCTGTTGACATCACCTGCCCAATGCAAAGAAAAACATATTGAATAAATTTGTGCAAATTCCTTCCAATAATGAGAAGAGGGGCTATGGCAGCTCAGTGGATTGTGGTGGCTTAGACCTAATACTTAGATTGACCCCACTATACAGAGCAGCAAAATATGGAACTCTGTGCCTCTCTGCTTCATAGTAAGGAGAATTTTTTATATCTGTGCTGAAAGAAAAAGATCAGAAATCTGCTGAGGACATTTGGGAGGGGGGAGGCAGAGAGGCAACAACCTTGTCTCTCCTGTGTGACTTCTGATGCTTTGTTGCTACTGTTTTTTTTCCCCTACCCAATTAGCAGTTCCATTTATGTGACTTTCCGTAGTTCTGCAATGCTGATGCATTAAGTTACATTGTTGTCAGTGTTTTATGTGACTTAGCTTACACTGATAAATTAGACTAAATGTGCACCATTTTATCCAGATGCTGCATGAAGTAAGAAAAAGTGAAGTCTACAAAGTCAAAACAAATCAGCTACAAAATTAAGAATTACCTAAGTTAAGGTTGCACATGTAACTGTAACATGAGCTCTGTATTGCAGATGCTAATTGAGCTGATAAAGGAAATTTTCTCGGGATTAATTTGATGGACAAGCTGCTCTACTTAAATGCTTTGTAAACATTGATTTTGCTAATAATTAACTTAGGGAGAAGCAGACAAAAGTTTCAGCCATGTCAAAGCATTTAATTTCTGTACTGATTTAAAGAAGTTTGAGTTTGGTTTTTATTATTTATTTCAGCTGGTTTTAATTTTGTTGTAAAGCATCCATGGGTAAAAAGCTCTCACAGAAGGGGCTGTTGGCTTATCCAAGAATCAGGATTGTCCTTCTTACAAAATTTCAAAACAGTGTTTGTATTTTTTTGAAGCAAAATTGTGCAATTTTCAAGTCCTTTACGTGATAAATTCCTGTGCTTCAGCAATCCCTAGTTTTTCAAATTTGCTTACATGGTATTTACTTCTTGTATGTCTGAAGAGGAACAGATAAGTTGTTTAGAAATAGATAGAAGATACAAAACTTCATTTTTTTTTCCCTGTTGGATAAGCGGCATTAGAGGATACAGATTGGAAATAAAGGGGAAAATTTTCTCAGGTTCAGTCAGTTGAAAATAAACCAAATCAAATAATACAAATCTATTTGCAAAGTGGCAGTTGAAGAGGAGGCTTATGGTGGCAGAAAACTCACTTGTTCAAGATATGTTAAACTGGCTGCTTAAGCTTTACTTAGGGGATAACAGGTCAACAAAATGGACTGGATTTTGAGGTAAACAGACATAGCTATGCTGAAGTTTATGGAGAAACATTGATTTATGCTGGGGAAAACCTCTTTCATGTGTTGCATTAAAGACATGCAGAGTGCAAAAATTAATATGATGTATGTGAAAAGAGCAACTTGAAATTATCTTGTTTGCAAAATATAACTCAAATGTGACTCCTGCAAACAGCACTGCATTATCATTGCTATTGAACGCAGTGACATACAAGTATAACAGGGAGATTCATCATGCCTCTTTGAGAACTATGTATTGTTTCTTACTGCTTGGTTTTACAGTTCTCAGTGTGTTTATTTTGTGGGCTCAAGAGCAAGTACACTTACCTGATCTGCAAATCCATTTATGAGGGACAGATATGGAGCTGGATATGTTGCAAAGATATGTGCTGTTGCGTTAGGTCCTATGACTTCGAGAGTTCCATTGCTGTATTCCATAAAGGCATCTATGGAAAAAAGCCATTATCAGGTTGCACTACTCCATAAACATTAGGTTTTCTAGAACCAGAATGCATGTGATAGGTTACGTTTTATATTCTCTACAGAAATGAGTTGTTTTTTCTGGGAACATAGTTAATGGATTTGAGGTGATGCACTAATCATACCCTCCTTTCTCATCTCTCCTTCTGTGCCTTGAAGTACTTCTTCTATGTATCACAGCTTTCTAAATGTGACTGTTGTTTCCTCTCCTCTTTGCTCCAAACTCAGTGCTAAGGAGCATTTTCTGATTCTGAACACACTTGCAGTACCCTGGTAAGAGGTGCTATATTTGGCACAATGCCCTCCCAGAATGCATCCATCCTCTTTGTACTGTTGTGCCAGCTACCAGGAATTACTGCTATTCCATTTTACAGCTGAGCAATAATGACTTCTGGGAATGAACTCTCCTGAGGGACCTCCTCTTTTTCACTATGTGGGCCTTATACCTTGCTATGCTAGTCATCCAAGGTGTGAGGAGATATGTTACCCCCAAAATTTCAGTTCTTACTGTATTTTTACAGATATTGTAAATACATGTATCTTTATGTTAGTATATTTAAAGTGTATTTCAAATAGTGTAATATGACTTCTGTGTCAGAATAATTTGCTGCCTTGGCAAGCCCTGAAATGTTAGGAAGGCAATAAGATGAATCACTCAAAAATCTTAATTGGTAAATGTGAATAACAAACACTATGCCTGTATTTCCCTTGTGAACCCGTTGATGAGGTGATACTTGTGAGTAAAGAAACAGCTTCCCACCTCCCATGGAAGTCATGGTGAGCACGGTTAACTTCTCTTGAAGCTAACAGGCAAATCTATTTCTCCTTGCCCCTGTTTTTTCTAGCTTTGCTTAAGGCCATGACATGGGTGCAGGGAACATTTAGTTGGTTACTTGGTTGGTCAGGCTCCCTCATTTGCAGTGTCAGATTATCTTGTTGCATTTAACTATTGGAGAAAAAAATAGAATAAGGAAAAGAAAATGTCTCAGCTGTGAATTACTTTGTATGCCTTTAGAAAAGCTTCATATTCAGTAGTTGAGCATGTATATTTCCTCAGTCTTTCAAGCACACCACTGAAAATGAAGCACCTAGCTCAAATATCTGTATATGGGGAACATGAAAGTGTCGAGCTCCTGTATCTTTTTGTACCTATGAATTTTCAGTGGACCTTGATAAGTCCATGACACTCTTCCTACAAGTTGCAAGAAGGAAAAAAGTACTGAAGAGGATTGGGAATTAACAGGAACAAGAGGAGGGCAACGTTGGCCTTGAGCAGAGATAGGGATATGAGAAGATCCAGCACTCCTGACTAACAAGAAGTCTCTAATCCTAGCCCTAAGTTCCTGATCTTGGCTCCCTATCCTACTGCTACTCTTTAGCAGAATGCAATGAATTTACCTCTAAACCCATGTGCATGTTGATGTACTGCTGCATAATGGCTGCAGCCCTAATCTTGGCTGTCTAGCTTGAGGAGGACTCTAGAAAATCCTGTTCTGGAATCTCACAGTTTCCAAATTCTAATGCCAACCTTAAAACAAACTCTTCCCCCTTCTGCCTGTTCTAAATCCCAAACAAACTAACAAAACCCCCATCAAACTTGGACCACTTCAAGTTTCCTCAGTTCGTAAAGGTTTTTCTGTTCATGGTTAGTACTGGCACCGAGCACCATGTGCAGTTCTGGTGTCCTCAACATAAAAAGGACACAGAACTGTTGGAACAAGTTCAGAGGGCCACGAGGATGATCAGGGGACTGATTCACCTCCTGTATGAAGACAGGCTGAGAAAATAGGGACTATTCAGCCTGGAGAAGAGAAGGCTGCATGGAGACGTCATAGCAGCCTTCCAGTATCTGAAGGGGACCTGTAGGGATACTGGGGAGGGATTCTTCATTAGGAACTGTAATGACAGGACAAGGGGTAATGGGTTCAAACTTAAACAGGGGAAGTTTAGATTGGATATAAGGAGGAAATTCTTTACTGTAAGGGTGGTGAGGCACTGGAATGGGTTGCCCAGGAAAGTTGTGAATGCTCCATCGCTGGCGGTGTTCAAGGCCGGCTTGGACATAGCCTTGGGTGGCATGGTGTGAGGTATCTCTGCCCATGACAGGGGTGTTAGAACTAGATGATCTTAAGGTCCTTTCCATCCCTAACTATTCTATGATTCTATGATTATATGATACACAATGGGCATTTTAATTTTTTCTGTTGCTTCTAGACTGAGCACTGTCTACAGACATAATGCCTGTCAGAGAGAGGCCTTGGAGGAGAGGGCTGGGTCAGTACAACCAGAGTTTTGGAGCAGGTGACTGAAGCAACTGATTGATCCAACTGTGTGGATTCATTCAAGTCAAGGAGTCTGTTACTAACTTTTTTCCTTCTGTGGCACACTGTAAAATCAACAGCCTCAAGGATAGGGGTAACTTCCACACACACACCTCCCTTCTTTTCTCCCCTTCTAGTGTCACCCCTATATCACTGTACCTGGAGTTCATTGCCTTCGAGAGCTACCTCTCTAGGGTGGTTTGATGTTTAGTCTGGGGGGACTTGATCTCATATCCTGTAAGCTCGATGAACAATGTTGGTGATATTTGCCTACAGGCACTTGGATCAGGTCTTTAATGTTTCTAATTTGCTTGGAAGATGAATAGCCCTATATCCTGACTATTAAGTAATTTAAAATCCTTACTGAGAAATACATGATCTCAAAGTATCTGATTTCCCATGAATAATTTTTCTAAATTTCAGAACATTTCCTGAATTATTAATGTTTCAGGAAAGTTGTAGGATACTTGGAATGTTTGAGCCTTCCCCCCTACCCCCCCCCTTCAAGCTCTTTATGTGTATTCCTTTTTAATTCTTTATGGCTTTAGCTTCAATCCTGCCATTAGCCCTGTGTGAGCAGTTCCGTGCCTGCTTGGCATTCATTGAGAAATTGGGGCCTTAGAGACTGCCTGACCTCTAGTTTGTCCTGTGAGCATGTCTAAGGTGTACTCACCATAATAAATCCCAAAGACAGCCGCTGCCCCAGTGAATGCTCCCAGGAGTTGTGCTAATATGTAAATTGGTAATTTGGTCCATCTTAATCTTCCAGTCACGCACATGGCTAATGAAACGGCTGGGTTTATGTGACCACCTGAAAAATTAATCACAAAATAAGTCATAGGGATGACTCAGATACATGAGAATAGGTGAAGGATTTGTAGAAATGTGGGTGCTATGGAGCATGAGACTAGTACATGCTTTTCTAGCTGTTGTTTTGCAATTATAAACTAACAGCAATTAAGCTGAAACAAATTACAGAGGAGAGGAGGAAAGCCACTGAGATCTAGCTTTCCTCTTAATTTTTGCAGACTGCTTTTTATCAAACTGCTGTCCTGCACTATAAAATCTATAGACAACTCTTCTAGAAAAAGCCTAAGTCTGCCTTATTGGTTGTGATGGGAGGGTCCATCATTCTGAACATATTCTCTCTTGTTAAGTCTTTGGCTTTTTATTTTTAAGGGAGGATTGTGGCAGCAGAGCATTCATTCAGTTTAGCAAGCATGTATGAAGATTAAGGACTGTTACTGGCTTGGTCATATATCTTGAGACAGATCTGGAGTACCTTGGATTTAAGTCATGTTTATGACCCTGTCTTCGACCAGGGATTACTTAGGAAGACAGTTTTCGGGAGTATAAAATAAAATAATGTCAGGCCTCTCCAGCTTCATGCAGATTGTTGGTGAGCTGTGCCTAGATAGGATCTGGGGGCAGCAGTGTGTAGTTCTTCCTCACATGTTTTCATCAGGCTCTTGCACTCTCCAGAAAGGTCCATGATAAGAAAACTGGTAAGTATTTGTGCTGAAACAGAATTTTATGTCCTATGGTATTTAGGAGTAGCTACATCTAAACTTACACATGGAAAAGATCTCAGTAATACTGGAATTCTTTGTGACAACTTTAGTTTCTAAAATACATTTATTATTATGTCACTTGCTAGTCACTTCCCTCAACATCTTTTATCAACAGGAAAAAGTGTTGAATGCTTTTTTTTAAATAAATATGTAGTTGATATTTAAGAATGGAAATTGTCAAATAAACAGATGGAACAATACTCCAAGGTAAAAATACAGTAAACCCTGAGTTTTGCAAGGACATAGCAGATCCGTTTCTTACCTTCCAGGTAAAGTCTCACTTTGTCCTCATGGTTATTGGAAAAAAAAAAAATAGCTTTTTTCTTTAATAAAATAACTAAAAGAGTGTGACCTTTGTCTATCAAAGGCTACTGATGGAGAAAGGGCCTCTATGTACTGTTTCTGTGTTTGTTTGCACTTCAGGTCAGGGAGTCATTATATTATGAAATCCAGGCACCTTTGATACATAATGAACTGACAAGCACAGATAACAAACTGGATAAAACCTTCTTTGTATCACTCCAAAACTCTGACCTAATAGCATCAGTCCTGAATTAATTTTGAATTCCTCTCTGTATTTCAAATTCTTCAGCACAGAGCAAATAGATGACTGGCAACTTATTTAACAGCCCCTTGTAAATTTTGATGAACTGTTGTCTTGCCTTTTGTTCTTAACTCTGTCTGAAATTAATAATTTTACTGTCTTTCAACACTTGATACTGTTCCCCATCTGTATATAATACCTGGTGATTATGATGGCCAGAACAAGACATAATAATGTAAGAGATATCTAATTAACATTGCATCTGGAAAGGAAAAGTCTAGTTGAAGGCCAAATATGCTGGCATAGGAGAGTTAAATAGTCTTGGTTCCTGTGCCACTGAGTGTCCTAGTTTAAAAAACAAAACAAAACACTTTGGATAGCATGTTCCTGAATTCTTGAGTAGCTCCAGTGATCACAGTGATCTAGACACAGAAAATTAGACTGAGAAGAAAACAAAAAGGAAAATTTTCCTAGATAAGAGCTCAAAATCACCAAGTGTGCAGCCTATGTATTTTATATTACCATAAAGAACTGATGCAAACTATTTTAGTGGTACTTACGCATGAAATGTCATGACCAAAGAGCCACAGAATTTGCTAACAAATTCTGTATAACAACTGATATTTTAAAATGTCCACTACTAATCATATACTGGATAATCACAGCCTGTTGAAATATCTGTTGCTATTCTTTTGCAGAAAAAATGCACTGTCTGCAGAATCCTTTGTCATGGGAAAGGCACAGGAAGTGCAATACTGCAATATCTACAACTGCTCTGCCCTGCTGGGATTGAACTCTAATCTTCTGTATAATGGAGATTAATATCCCTTACAGATGCAAATGTAGGACAGGTTAGTGTCTATACAGTTTTTTTTTACTTCATGATACTGCATTAGAAGAGTTGTAGTTTAATGCTGTAATTTAGAGATGTTCAGGTAATAGGAATTAACTTCATGTTGTATTAAGGAACCATTCTGTTCTCTTTCAATAACAGCAACGACTGCCTTTTTTTGAGACCTTAAGCACTTTTAAATGTGAACTTAAATTTCCTTGAGCACAGCACCTTTGTAAAAGTATTTGTGAAAGAGAGGAGAAATGGCCACACTAATTTCTGCTATAGCAACTATTTATAATGGCCTATTTACACCAAGAGATATCTGCCCAAATCTGCTTTACCTTCTTTAGGAAGGGTAAGAAGTGCCTCTATGAGAGCTGGAGTACAAGGTCACCATTTGCTATAAGAGAACAATACAAATTCCACTTACAACATGGAGTACAGTCTATTATATAACACTGTATTAGTATAATTATGTAATACATAACACTGTATACATAATACATTATTACGTATTATAATACGTAACACTGTATAATATATAATACAACCCATCCTTTTTTATTTTAAAGGGAGAATTTAAATGTTAAAAGCAATTATGTTAATGTTTCTGATATTAATTTGACCAAACTGAATGGTGGAAATAGGATAATAAGCACTATCCAATATGGCACAGGTAGATACTGATTCTTTTGCCTGTAGCTAGGATAACTAAAGGTTCCTGACCAATATACATTGAGGAAATAATACAGCAGAAAGAAAGGGGCAATGACAGTACATTGTCAGTGCATCAGAGTTTACTTCTAGTACTCAGTATTTTTTGCCGTTTCTGCTTTCTGTGATCTGCTGCTCTTTGAATCAACAGACAGGAGCAGACTTGCTACTGCCCAGTCATATGACAGGAAGAGATTGCACACTGTAAGGTGAACCCTGCTCATTATACCCATTAGTGGGTCATTCTGTGTTCTTCCAAACTGGCAACCATTTTAGCTGGTGCCTCTACTGTTCATGGTTAGTACTGGCACTGAGCATTGTAAGCTTTTCATGGTTATTTCCTTAAACGCAGTGCCTATCCTGTCCAGGATTAACTGTATTGACAGAATTTTCGAAGCAAAACAAGCAGATTTCTGGCTTGCACAGGCTATTTTCCATAAAGGACAGACATGTGCCAAGTTTGCACACTGTAGTTCAGATCAGAATTTGGTGGAAGATTTTGTCAAACACAAAGAATAGAAGGACACAAGAACACAAAGGATTTATGAGCAAAACTCTGATGCAGACTCTTCTGCTATTGCTAAATACCTAATTGTTTATACCATGAAATGTAAGTGATTTAATAACACAGCCTGTAAACTGTGGCAATAAATGCTATAAAAGGAAAAAAAGTTACTTACCAGAAACCCCCCCAGACACATACACTGCTATGGTGACTGCCATTGCAAATCCAACTGATATCGTCATAGGCCCACCATGCGCTCCTCGGCTAAGAACAGCCTGGCCCACACACCCACATCCAAGCATCTGTATTTTGAAAGGGAAATGTAAAACCATGAGTGTGCCTGTCAAATGTTGTTAGTTAGTTTGCAAGTTCTGTTGCTGTCCAGATGTACCTGAAAATGTTGTTTAATACTGAATCAGTGCTAGAATTTGAGATCAGTAGCATGTGTGCCATTGTTGCCTTTGCTGCAATGAACATTTCCTCTTTTTCCCCTGCTCTGTGACCATGTTTGCTTGTAAGGACCTCTGTCTTCCCAATGATGGGATACAGATCAGAGCTTGGAGCTTAAACAAGATCACACAGCCTCTACAACAAATCTCCATATCTGAAAGTGAAGAAGGGATTAATTCTGTGTGGTAAGTTTTTGTTTCCAGATTGTTATAAGCAATGAAAAATTATAAGTTATGAAATATTGCTCAAAAAGCTTCTAATGTTTAATGCTGAAACTCTGGAAGGAGACAATTGTCTGGATATTGGAGTACATGTTACTGTTATGCTGCCTTGATATCATATATTGCTTTATCAAAATATTTCACTGGCTCTGTAGCTTGAACAATTAATTGAAGTGGGGATACCTGAATAATTCACACTGGAGTATTCTCAGTGAGTTTAAACTAACTTCTATTTTATGTTGGTTCTCAGAATTAAATTTAGCAACACACTTATATGTATGCTTAAGATTATGTTTATTCAGTTCTAAAGCTTCTGCTTAGCTTCAAGTGTATGCTTAGGTCCTATTAAATTTGGTAGGAAAGATTTCCAGAGTTACAGAAGCCTTTAGTTTAAGATAGACAGACTGGATGATCACTTTCTGCCAGAAAACAATTTGTGTCTTTGAAAATCTCCTTTTTAAATATATGCCTAAGTTCTTCGCTGAAGGACCCAGCACTCTGTGGAAGATATCAAATATCTGTAGTCTGAAAACCTTTGCTTCTTTGCAACTATAAGTGATCTGAATTGTACTGTGACAATTCTGGGATGGGACTAGATTTATCCTGAACCTTAATCACTTTGATGTTAAATCATATATATATATATTCTTACTTTGATGGTACATGGGAATCTGATATTTTTTTCTTCCTATAAAATCATGCTATCTTAGCCTGTGTAATTACTTTGGTTAATCTCCTTGCTCTGCATTAGTGTTCTGCCATTACTGCCAAACCACAACACTTGTTACCAATGACTGTATCACAAATACTCTAACTCTGCATATTTGAATACATAAAATCTATTTATTTTAGAAATGCTTATTTTCAGTTGCAAGGTAGTTGCATTCAGAAACTGCAAAGTGATGGAAAGGTCTCTCCTGCCTTAGAAATAGACTGTACCAGAAAAGTTTGGTGATTGAGGTTTAACAAGCCAGTCCTGCTAGAGTAGATGTAATTTAAATTGGAAAAAAAAAAAAAAATATTTTTCTTTCCAAGGGTTTTAACTAACACCAAAATGTGACACAAAAGCTCTCAATAAAATTACACTCTTAACCAGCAATGCAGATGGAGTTGTTGTTGTAAGAGTGTCCCAAGACTGTCTCATACCCAGATGCAGCTCTTGCCTTGAGGTTATAATCATGCAAGCAAACAAAGCACTGTCTGGTGCCAATGTATTACAGCTGTCAGGTTAAGTAAAGGTAGGGTGGTGTTAGATAGCAGTAGTTTATTGGACTGTATAATTGAAAGTTGCAAGATGTATGCCAAGCTGCAGTCAACTGCTGTGCAGAGGACGGCATGTTTACATTAGGCATTCTCTCACTGCTATTAGTATCATATACCTAGCAATTCAAATGGTAAGCACAAAGGCACATACAGACACAAAGCCAAAACAAAATACAATTTAGTTGCTTATAGCTGAAACCACATGGGCTTTTTAAAGTTCATATGAGACAGTCTTCTCATCGTGTATTTATATGTTTAATATAGAAAGAATAGGTATGCTGGAATTTATAAACTTTAAGGTTAGGGCAGAAGTCTAGAGGAGGTGAAATTAAGTATGCTCTCGCCTTCGTTTTCCAGACATTTCAAAAGGAGCATTGCAGAAATTGCACTAAGCAAGATTTTGTGAAAGATACTCCTCAGACATGGAGTAAATCCAGTAGGATGGCCTGGGGCACTGTGTACACTGAGATGCAGCCTGCATTCAGGCAAGCAGTTAGATCTACAAACATGTGCTTGTGTTCTAAAATGGCATAGACAGTTTTGCAGATGCAAAGAAAAGGATATTCTTTTGGAAATATTACTAAGGCTGTTATAAAAAAGAACAGGCATAGGGGAGATGGGTATAAAAAAGGGTAAGGGACAATAACGTCTGTGTGTATCAATTATAAATTTACAAGAAGAAGGAAAGAAATGACAGAAAGAGGCAGTGGCCTCCCTTCCCTAATTACCAGAACTGAGAAGAATCATACAGGCATAGCTGTGTAGCACTCTTGCATAATAGCTTCTGCTCTGCATGTCATAGGGAAATATGCAACTACAGATGCTCTATTTTTGTGCTTAACTAGCCTCAGAAAGCTCAGTCTACAAGCAAGAAAGCATGCAAGCTAGCTCAGACACAGCTGCACTGGCTTCTTGCTTGGTGGATGTTGGTAAGTGACGACCTGCTCATGAACACTATTTCAGGCCCAGTCAGAGTGTCCCCATTCTGGGATGGAGAAACTGGGAACTGAACCTATAAATCTGAACCATGTGACAATAATATTTTCTCTATCTGCTGTCATTTTAAGAAGAGAAAAAAGTTTTCTCATACCTACTGTAGCTTGGTTGACATAACTGGAAACTATCACCTAATCATGTAATTACAGGAGCAGCAATTTAATACCCTGTGAATCTTTGCTTGGCTGAGTTAAGACTGACTAGATCATCAAATTGTAACTAAATATTCTAAATTTCTAGGCCAAGCTCAGCCTTCAGCTGCACCCACACAAACTCATTGAATGAAGCACAAGGAATCAATGGGAATTTAATTTACAGTAGAATATAACCAGATCTCTTAACCTGGTAACGTAAGATATGGTATTCATCTTATCAGTTGTCTATAGCCTGATCTGCTTAAATTTACTAGAATAGCTTCATTGCTGACTTTTGTTTGCAAAGTAATGATATTACTGTCATAAATAACACATTTGGGTGTGGAATAGCTGTCTGCATATTCCCTGCCAAAAAAACTTGCTTTGTAGACATTAGAGCCTTTTCGCTGTCTTGTGTAACAATGATAATGTTAGGAAAGGAAAACAACTGGCCTCCAATGAGCACAGTGTCCTGTTACTCCCTGGAAGCTTACAGAATTTTATCTCTATCACATTCATCAGAGCTTCTAAAGGTCATTTTGCTTCCATCTGTGCTATTTTCAGGATTTTTGAAAATGCTTGTGATAGCATTTTTAGTGTAAATAGGATTTCCTGCCAGACTGAAATCTAAAATTTTAGGAATTTTAGGTAAATTATTTTTCTACATGGCCTATAAAGCTTTAGACGTGTTAAAGCAGAATACATATATCTTTTATATATATATATATATATATATAAAAGCCCTTCTGATCAAGCAGATCTTGTGGTAGTGTGCACTCATAGCCATACACTTAAACATTACAGAAGCAGTCAAATCTCCTGCTTTTTAGCAGTGTGGAGTCAGTGACAGGTGTTTTGTTATATCTTGTACTTCACCAGCTGTCAAGCTGTGGTGACAGTACAACAGATGTCCCTGCACACAGCTATGGCCTCAATGGCTGCACAACTGGATGATGCTGTACATGAATACAAGAACTCGAGGTGCTATATGGAATACAGAGTCAGCATTTACCAAAAAAAGTAATTATAAGCTGTACAATTTCAATTGGGAAATGCTAGAAAACCAGTTCAGAATTCCCATTTCAGTCAGTTTTCAGGACTCTCTCCACCAATTTACAATTTTGTGAGGATGCCTTTGTTCAGGTAAGGCAGCAACCCTGCCCCTTTCCCATGCCACACTACCATCTGTTTTGTCCTACAGTTCCCCAGACAGGCATTTCCTGCTAGCCCACTGAGGGCTCCCATTTCACACTGGACAGCCCTACAGTACTGCTCTGGATCCTGCCACGTGTGCGTATGTTCCTCCACAGTGCTGGGAAGGGGATGGGCTCTCAGGGGCAGTGCAGTGAATTAGGCTCAAGCTGTATGCTTGCAATGAGTGTCCTGCTATCCTGAAGTTGCCTGTTCCAAGTCTGCCCTAGTATTTCACTTCTTAGGGAAACCTCCATGACTTCTCCAAGCAGCCAGACTTTTAATGGCATATTTATGCCCTTAAAAGCAGGAATAGAGGTAGGAAGAGTCAGAGAGTCCTTTGGAGACCAGGAAAAGTGATCATTTTCCCGTGACCACAGGTAGGGATTTCTGATCAAAATTGCCTGTGAAAGCATTAGAAGTTATCTGTGGTTGACTGTAGCATTGTAGGTTCCCCTGCCCCCCCTTAATGTTTCCATATACAGTTAGTTTGAGTGTTGCCTATAAAAGCAGTAAGTAAACTTTTCAGCTATAAGGCGATTACTAAATTGACAGTGTCCTTCTAAAGGTCCTCAATTTGAAGTGTGTTTTAGAACTCAGTTTCATTTCCAACCTCTTAAATTCTTAAGCAGGCTTGCTTTTTAAATAATCTATTACAGTTCATAATAAGATATTTTATAATGGATTAGAAACTCTTTCCATACAGAGCCATATTTTTGCTATGTTTGTGTATTATGTAGGGCTCTGGTTCAGACTGGGCTCCTAAACACGCTTTCAATAGGCTAACAGCAATGTTAGATGTATGAAAATTCAGGCTTTAGCTAAATGAATTGAGTGTGCAAGCATTCAATTTGCAGGAAGCTCCTGCTCTTCCAGGAAAGAGCAATCTTCATCTAATTTAATGCTTAATATTTGCTGTCTTTTGTTAAATCAGTATGTAAGATTTTTAGGTCAGATTAAAAATACAGTTTACCAGTAATGTAGTTGTTAGATACTTCAAAAGCGCATGCCTCTTATTTTATCATTAATTAAATATTTTGGTCGGGATGGGAGGATTTCTGTACACTATGATTTAATCAAACTTGAATAAAACAAATCACTACATTCATTCTCCTAATGATCTCCTGGGATATGACCAATATCCTCTGGGGTTCAAATGGATTTGTCTTTTGAAACCATTTTTTAATGACAGACATCATTGCTTCTTGGAGGCAAGAATGTAGATTTAGTAAGGTTTTGGATGAATTGTGTATATAAAGGTCTTAAAAGGCATAAAGATCAGGCTCAAATTGCTCTGTGGGAAACATACAGTGAAAATACTGAGGAACAGTCTATGCTGTGGTATATAAGCTGACACTTCTAGATTTCTATTATTGCTTTTGCATATGCAATAGGAGACAACAGTTTAAAGTCACCTAGAAAGAATGCAAAGGTCTGTATTCTCTCATATTTTATTATGATTAATATTTTATTCTTCATCCTGAAATGCTAAAATGCTTTTCTTTCCTGAATTCTATATGGCAACTGCTTTGAGTCAGTTTCTTCAGTGGAGATTTAGTTTTCTTACTATGTTGTAGAAATTCAGGAGAGAAAGGAAATGAAACATTTCATATTCAGATACAAACTTTCAGGAGTGAAAGATCGCCCCTTGCAAAGGGGCTTGGAAGAAATGGCTAGACAAGGGAAGAAATTCCTACCTAGTGTCCTGAGGAGAGAAAAAGCCTATTCAAGTGTTGCTTCCTTCCCAGGTTACTCATTTATTCTTGAGTTGTGTCTCCCTGCTTTGCTTCCTACCCCAACCAAAAAAGATTAAAATCTTCCTGTACTCTCAAAATGTGTTTAGCCTCTGTAGCAGTGCTTGGGGAATTTTCTGTACTATTCAGAGATAGTGCAGGAGTGGGCACACCAGTTTCTGAGAAATGAAGTTTTCTGTCCCTTAGGAGTGCAAGAGTGCATGTAGCTTGTTTTACTCTTTCTTTTGGGTGCGGGATCAGGGTGATGAGATCTTTGCTGTGTCCTTCTGGTTGGAGGTGCACGGTTATGAGTAATTAAAGCCTCAGCATGTTCTCTTCCTAAGCTGCTTTCTGTTAGGAAAAAAAAAAAACTTGAATGCTTTTAATGGGTTAGCGAAACTGTGTGGTGTTTGCCTTGGATTGGGAGAGTTCACAAGAATTCTCTTTTATCCAGAATGGTTTATTGAACTGTTTTCATCACAGAGATATAAACTCTCTGTATGGCATGAACTGCATTTACTATCTTCTTTTCTGTTCACTAACTGCTTGTCAGTATTTTAAATTATTACTTTTATTACCTTTTTTTATCTGGCAAAACCTGAAAAAGCACCCTAAATTTGTGTCGAAAACATAAATACAAGTGGAAGAGGATTGTTTGTGGTTTTGCTCTTGCAGTTCGATGTTGGAAGGATGCAAATGTTCTGTAAGGACTTTTCTCTGAGCCTCAAACTTCACTCCTATAGATGCAAACTTTCTGAGGAGGGGAGAAGTATCTACAGAAAATGATTTCAGAAAACTGACTCCAGCATACTGGAACCCTTTGGTAAATGAGAGCTGAGGGTAGACACTGCTCATTTGTAGCATTATATAATATTTAAAAAGCTGTTGAGTGGCTTATCAAAATACTTATTTAAGTTTTAATAACCTTTTTTATCTAGTTTTGACAAACTTAAGTTCACTGTTCAAGAGCTAATTACATAAGGTTCTGTACTCCACGAAGTTCAGTGCTGATGGCAAGCAAGGTAGCTGTCAAACTACTGCCATTCAGTTTTCTACCTTAAAAAAACCTCATTATTTAAGCAAGTTCATCCTATGCAGTCTCCTTTTCACAAAAACTCAGAACATGGAATTTATCTTTTTTTAAAGCTTCTTAGTATTAATTTTGTATTAAACACTAAACATTTAAGGAATGAATTATGAACAGCTACATTTACTCTCCTGTCGTAACATCATGTAATGAGGATTCTAATGCATGCTATATTACTGTGCAGTATTGTAATTAACATGCACTGGAATGTAAGGCCATAAACAGATATGGAAAAGTTGCATAAATTTTAATCTTCTGGACTAGGCAAATCCATGGAATGTCATATTTAAAAAATTTTTCAGGCAACACCCAAACTCCACAACAAAGCAGGAGTGATAACTTGCAAAATTAAGTGGTCAGAATATGAAACAAGATAAAAAGGTTTTGATGAGCAAAAGATAAATAGTCTTCCTTCTCATTAGTTGGATTATTTGCAATATGGGGTGTCATGCATTTATTTCATGCTCAAGCACTGCACCTTTCGACACACAAACACTTGCTTCAGTGGGAGTTTTGCAAGAGGCTCCCCACCTCCAGTTGGAGACTAAGCTTTTGGATAGGAATACTTACATTACCTACTTGTCTTTGTATGCTAAATGGAAGCCTACGTTTTGTTTCAGGAAGGGAGCATACACTGCTCTGGGCTCAGGAGACACTGGTTCCTGTGCAGCTTCTTTCTGGGAAACTGTGTTTGGTAAGATGCTCTTAAGAGACAATGAAATAAATAGGTGAGCAGAATGGGTCAAGGAAGCCAGGAAGCCACATGGCCAATTTGGCATCTCTTTTTTTTTTTTTTTTGGGAATGTTCCTCTTATGATACCCTAAATGGCATAAGCCAGAGTAAATCCCATTTTGTTTGAGAGCAGTGCAGCCAAATTCTGAAGTGGAAATATGAAGAGAAGGATGATTAAAAGCAGAGAGGCAGCTGGATAGGTGAGTTGCAGGCAGGCTCACTGAAAATTCACATAAACCATCTGTCTGATGCAGCACGGCTTCCTGACACTCTTGTGGCTGGCACCCAGGTGTTGTCCCACATAGTAACCCAGAGGAGCCCCGGGAGAAAAAACACTGAGCCAGGAGGCATGCTGGAGAACAAAAAGCTCTCCAGAGAGCTATTTCACAAGGCAGCCCCAGATACAGAAGGCTGAGGTTGTCAGAGGCTAGGATGTGTGTGTGCACAATGGCCTCTCAGACACCATGGACCAAATGGGTGGGTGTTCTCCCACCTCAGGAACCTGTTGCCTAGGTGTAGCCTGGGGGGACCAGTCCGACAAGTTGTTTCCAAGCACACTGTGTGTACACTATCTATAAAACAGTTGTATTGTTTCCAAGCATTCATTGAAAACTCTATGGGTAGATTGTTGTGGAGTTTTTTTTTGGTTGATATTTATTCTAAACTACAAATAGTACAATTAAACTTTGCAGGTTGGGGTTTACCACATGATATCACGAAGATAAATACAAGAAGGGGGAAGAAGTTTACAAATAATCTGCAAATACCCAGCGTAATGTGTGCTCCTTGTTGCCTGCACTGCAAATATTTTAGTTATGTTAAAACTGCATTGCTCCATTTGTTTTATAGAAATCACATAAGAAGTGAAGTGCAACATTTTTTAAGGTTGATGGAACCTTATAAAGTGAACACAGTATCCAAATCTCAGTGTAACCAAACTTACTTGCAATTTGCATCTGATTATTTTGGGGTTTCTGCCCTGGTTTTTGTTTCAGAGTGTAATTATGCAAACTGTGCTATGCTTGGGGAGGATTGATGCTGAAAGAAATACTTGTTCCCCAGCAGAATATGTCTGAGTGAAATAGCCTGCTCACCAGCAGGATTACCTGGGCAGGTGGTAACAGCAGCTGCTCTGTATACCATCAGAACTGCCTATACAGCAGGGCATTCCCAGGTTCCTAGAGTTTAGCGTTTCTTATTGAACCCTCAGTGGTTGAAGCCAGGTGCTCTGGTAAGCAGAAAGAGGGGATCACACACATTATCTGTATTGTCAGGTTGTGCAGTGCAAGCAGCTGGTTCAGATAACCTGTCTGTGACATCGCAGGAGGGATTACTTGGGAGCATTTTCAGTCTGATCCACTGGACTGAATAACCATTAATGGTCAATAAATTTGCTGTGATTCTGGATCTCACCTTCCACTTTAGTTTCTTCTGAAAAGAATTCAGTTTATGTGCTCTGAAACCATGCTGTAAGGCAAACCACAGCATATTAAGTAGGGACGACCAAGAAATGTTACCCAAACTGTATACCCACTGATTTTCTCCAGGCTTGTCATCTCAAGTCTGTTTGCAGTCAGTCCTCCTCAGTCACAGGTGAAGGCTTGAGGTTTTCCTCAAGTAACTGATTTCATTTTCTAGATATCCTCAAATTAATCTTAAAGTTTCTACATTTTTCAGTTTGAGACAATAATGTTGCAAGGTTTGAGTTTCCAAATATGGTAGTTCAAGCTCTATTCAACATCACAAACCATATGCTATTAATAGTATTTGGTCTGTGATGTTCTCCAGAAAAAAATGGAAATAAGTGATTTGGAAGACAGGATTCCACCCAGCTAACTTCCAGAGGTGCTAGGTTGGCGGCAAAATTAGGTATGATCAGGTAGCATTGACTTCCGCACAAATCCTGTTGGTAATAGAAAGGCTCATCCCTGCCTCACTCCCTGGCATGGGTGCTCCCCACAGGCTATAAAACCCATCACAGTGACATGAAATGGATTTCAACAAAGATCTGATTCAACTGTGCTGTAAGCTGTGGACTCTGGTCACACTTTCACTTTGTAACAGGAGTAAGGCATAGTAATAGGATGGTGGAAGAAAATTACCACTTCCTTTGCATACATGGTATCTGTTTTTCAAGGATTTCTGCTCTCTGACTTACCAGGTGCCCTTTTCATTAGCTCCATTCTAAGTTAAGGGTTTAATATTTATCTGTTCTTAAAGAGAAACTACTTACTTGCTGACAGAGCCTAAAAGCAATAGCAGCAAGTAACAGCAGAAAAGTCAGTTCATTCACAATAAATGTTTTGCACTGCCACTAACTTGTGCAGTCTAAACATAAATTGAGATGCCCAAGCACTGAAAAAATTGCTTTTAATCTATGTGAGGCTCTTCTCTGTTTTAAGCCAAGGTTGAAACTGGAAAGGGTAAACCAGAACTGAGAAACTCAGATTGTCAACAACAATTTTATAGCTTCATTTTCTACTACATTTGTGTGGTGAATACAGTAGAAAATGGGCTCTGGATTTGCATTTCCTTCTAGTCTTGTGCAGCAGGACATTAAATAATAGCATTTGTGATCTAATCTGCACTTTAATATATTTTCTTTACTTGCTTAATTGTATTAACGGACAGAGGAGGATGATACTGCGTCGAGGACAGAGTACTGGAAGTCAGGTGATCTGGGTTATATTCAGAGTTCTGCCCCAGGCTTCCTGTGCAGTCTGCTGTAATCAGGTTTGCTAATATATCAAATGAAGATAATGATATTTCCTCTCCTTACCAGGGTGTTGTGACACTTAATTCATTAATGTTTGTGAAGTGCTTTGTTCTCCTTGCTTCTAAATGCGCTCCTTACTGCACTGATGTCTTATGGATGGTATTAAATTTGAGAATAATGTTACTTTAGTGCCTGTGCACTTCAGTTGGCTGAAGTGTAATAAAGACCATTATTTTCATATATTTTATGAGGTACTGAATTTTTTTAGATGGCTTACTTGAAATTTAGCTAAAATATAGTTACAGTTGTAAAACACACTGTCAGTGCTACTCCTGTTTCTTTTTATTTCCTTCTCACTATGAAATATTTAGCAATAAGCAGCACTGCTTTGTTCAGACTGAAAGAAGGAAGAAAGAGTTTGGCATAAATACTCTAGCTGCTCGACTTCCAACTCTGCTACTGAGTCTACTCTCTACCCTGGTAAATAACAGGGAAGAGCTCTGTGTCCCATTGCAAAATACACAGAAACACTAAGCAAGAAATTAAGTAAAAATAAGTCTGAGTATATGGAAATGAGGAGTTTCGATATTTACCTAAACTGTAGCCATACTACAGGACAAGGTAACTACAATTTGTGTAGTACAGTTAAACCAAAAAACCTCTGAATGTTTGGCAATGCAACTTCCAATAAATTCCCTGCAAATCACACAGCTAAATTTCTATATTGCACAGGAAAATAACTTGGCTAAAATTCTCTTAATGTGAGATACAATATATTTGTTAAAGCAAATGCAAGTTGCGCACAGAAGTGGAAGTAGAATAAACTGCTGAGGGTTTGGGTTTCTTTTTTTAAAACAAAAGCAAGAATATCATTAACATCCATTGTGCGTATTTTGATTTTTCACAATGTGGTATCTCACTGAAATTCTGCTCCTAGATGAAATGAAATGCTTATTAGACAATTAAAATAAAGCTATCTGTTTTTAATATCCAGTGGTAATTACATCAGATCAAGAAAGGAATTACAAACTTACCATAAATAGAAGCAGTTCATTCAAGGCTGTACAATGTTTGTCAGGCAGTAACCACGCTGCTGGTACAGTACAAGAAAAAGCATACACGTCCCCTTACAAGCACTGCCCAGCATTAGATTAGTAGGAAGAAAGGAAAGCAGCTGACACTTACTATCAGTATAAAAGTTCCCAGGAATTCTGAGAGGGCTTCTTTAACCAAGCTGTTCTTCAAGGCAAATTTCTCCTTTAAACTCCTTTTGCTTTTCCGGCTCATTTTGGCTTCCTCTATTGCTCTGGTGCCCTAGTTACAAACACACACAAATTTTGTTCTGTATTCGTCCCTGCTTCAGCTGAACTTTGACACTTATACATTGAAATATGAGATTTCATCTTGTACAGGCAGTGAAATCATCTGACTGCAGGCATTGACAGAATCAACTCAACATGCCCTAACAATTCATCATGAGTTTTCCATCCTGTGCCTTTTCCGAGTACTCTTCCATTTGTACTGGCTAGATAATACCAGTAAGTTCACAACCAGAGCTCTTCTTTTTTTCTTGCAGAATGGATTAATCATTACCTTTCCTGCTTTCCGGTAAAAATGATTAAAATATTGTTCCTGTCACCTTGATCAAAAAGAAAGGCAAAAAGAAACCACAAAGTCAGATATCAAACTATGTTTGAAAATTTCCCTCTGACCTAGATTGGGATTTAAACCATGCTCTTATTGGCTGCCCAAAACCTTTTCAAGGGGAGGTTGTGAAAGAGTGAATGCCTGTGAGAATACTGTGCTCTAGCCTGTAAACAAATGCTTCTATCTTGTCACTTCTGAGGGATTTCAATGACTAATGAGGAATTTTACCTTGGCATAGTATGTCGAAGTTGCATATCCACCCACAACCCTCTTTTTGGATTAAATGCCTTGCTCTCTAGTGACCTGTCCTGTTTACAGAAGAGCAATGAGGCAGAATAAATTAGGAACATTTAATGAAGTCTCCTTCAGTCCAGTGGCTCTCTATAATGCAGTATAGGCAAGTGAGGCACTGAATGACTGTATGTCTCCAACATGTTTAGCTTAAAAGTGCATAGATGCTATAGTATGAAGTATGATAATATTATATTCCATGATCTTAAGACACAAAGTTGCTGAATATCTCAAAAGACTTGGACCTCCTAGGGAAAAAAAAAATTACTCTTAATCTCTCAAGTGTCTTGTATGGTTTATCAGATGTGATACTGACTTGACTAACTTGCCATCTGGGTGATTTACAAGTTGGTTTTGTCGTTTGACTTGACACCAAAACCTTAGCCCAGTTTTGGTAGATTATTTTGGTATGTGTTGTAGATGCTCAGTGCCTTGGTTTCTATGTGTCCTAAACCTTTTTCACTTTGTCGGTAAACACGTTCAGGTCTGTCAGTACTGCTGTCTGCTGTGAATAGGATGGAGCTTTACAGGATTGGGCAAATGAGTTCACTTCTGTTACCCCATCAGTACTCTTCCTTGCCTCAAGCTAGGACCTGATCCATGTTTCTTTACATTCACCACCAATTTCATTTCTTAACCATCCAGTTCACCCCATCACCCTATTTTAATCCTTAACCACTCTTCTCTGTCCCTCTACTCACCTTTCTCTGCCTTCACATTTAAGTACTGCCCTGCCTTCAGCTGATTGATAAAATGATGGCTTTGTGGCAAGCAAAGCTGATGAGTTATGACTCTATCTGTACTAGTGCTGCATGAGCCAGGTGAGCACCTCTGCAGCAGCAGGCATGCTCTGGGACAGGAGTGCTACAGCTACTGCCTGTAGTCCAAGTCAGCACTTCCACAGACAGCTGCAAGCTGTCTCTGGGAAACCCCTGAAAATAGCCTGTGTACAATGCTTTGAAAACCTTTACCCTAAACCACTGCAAAACAAAGACATTATTCAGGATGTTAACTGTCACAGCATGCTAAAGTATATGTTTATTATGTCTGTGAGAGAAGTCTTTCAGAATTAGGTATACAGTAGGGCTGAGGGATGATGCTAGGGAGGCTATTCATTACAGCAGGAATGAGATAAACCACTTCCTCTCTTCCAGGAAAATGAGAAATAAATAAATACACTTATAAAAACAAATTGTAGTTGTATGTCTATAGCAATTCGTTCTTTTGCACAGATGTAGAATTCCTTCACACAATAGTATGCATATACCTCTTAGTTTAGTCTCATAACAGGTGGGAAGGCTATTTTTCAACTAACAGTAGGGCAATAACATGTCAGAGACACAAAGCTTTACTCATTTGTCCAGATCATATTAGCTTCCTTACAACAGTTGTCTTTAAAGGGTAGAGAATTGGCACAAATACACATATTTTACATCTTTCTTAATTTTTTCTTCAATGTTTTATAGAAATCCTATGACTTAACTCCACTAATAAGAAGCATGATGCTAAGTTAGAGCAAAGGTCCTTCTCATTTCCATAATCAGATTCAAACAGATGCTGTATGAAAGTATAGAACATAGTACATAGGGGATGATTGCTCCCTTGGTAAATCCTTCCAGCTTTTGCCAATTGCCAATTTAAAGTCACTGCTACACTTTTAAATCATTTTCAAATAGAAAAGGGGACAAAACAGGAAATTCAAATTAAATTTCTTCTTTCACTGTATTCAGAAAGAGGTTCTCAAGACACCATGAAAGTTTTGTCCTTCATTACTAACCCATATGATCCATGCTCCATGTTACTGCCTTTTAGACACATGCAATGGATCATGTGGTTGAAAAATGGAAAGAAAATACAATGATTGCTGTTTTCTACTGATCTCCCTCACTGGGACCTGCTCCCAGAGTCATAATGGTAAGGACAGTGGCAGTGCCACCCACAAACATTGACAGCTGTGTTTTCAAAGGGAAGAAAATACAGATGTTCTTCAAAAATTAAAGTTTATGTAAGTGAGGAGCATAGGAAGAGGATAAAGTCTGTCAAATGTAGAACCGCAACAGAGCTGACAAAAAAGTTTGAATATTTTGCCAAGAATGTGGAAGTAATAACATGAACTTTTTTCAGATTCTGTCACTAGGGGAGTCCTACAAGAAAGCAGGTAAAGCAGCAGAGGCTGAACATGTCAAGGAAGCATTCAAGGGGCTTAATTCCATGGCTAAAAAGCTAAAAGAATGATTTGCCTTGCTAAAGAACAGAACGTCAGGTGGGCTGAGGGTGAGGAACTGTCCTAAAATGAATTGTCAATAAGAAAAGCTTCAAGAGAAATTGGCAAGTTAAACAGTAACTAATTGCTGGAGCTGTGTAGTGTTTCCATCAAGGATTCAAATGTTCAGCCACTGAAATGCTGCTGCCAGTGGGCTGTTTTTTGCTGAATGTGATCCTAATGCCAGCAAAATAGAACATAGGAAACATACCACTGATTCACTGGTGTTTCAAAAGAGCCCTCCAAGGGTGATCATGGACACTACAAAACTGTCAATGTGACTTCTATGCCAGGAAAATTAGAGGAATTGATGTAAAGAATAAAATCATTAAGCCACACAGATAAAGCTCTGTAGAAACATCCAATTGATTCTATTAAGGGAGGTTGTGCCTTCACAAATCTATTGGCATCCTTTAAAGACATCAAAAAGCATGCTGATGATATTGTTCATGCTTGAATATGTGATCAGTGTAACCTGAGACTGTGAAGCAAAGACCCTTGGGACCCTTACCCGAGGACAGGCTGGACTGAACTATTTCTTCTCTTGCCTGTATTCAAGCAGGGCAGGAATTCACACAGTGTATATAACCTAACCATTTTTATAGTAATCTTCACTCCTATAGAAATACCAAAGTAGAGAATTATGTATGTAGCTCCCACAGTTTAAATCCCATGGGTCACAGTATATACTGAACAGAATTTTTAATAGCACATTATTCAGAGTATCACATGAATTGTTATTACTGATGTAGTAAAACCTAAACCAACACAGCTGGAGAAACCAAGCCTATAAATACACCGTTTATTTTTTTGTATTGTAATAATATGGGACAAGTTATTTTTAAGCCTTAATCTGCTGATTCTAGTTGAACTGGGCAAAGTCTGAATGTGTACATCTACTAGAATTGACATTCCTGGTTAAATGCCTTTACCTAATTTATGTTTTCATACAGAACCTACGGCCTGGTCCTTAAAGGATGTTCTCTGGCGTATGGATTGATGCTGCTGGAAGACTTGAAAAAAAATCTAGTGAGGAACATCTGAACACACTGTAATTCCGTGTTCTAAGCTTTTTGAGTATGTTAGCACACACACATACACACCCCCCATTTCTTTAGTTCTTGTGTTTTCTGATCATCCCTCTGTCTTTGCTGTAGCCTGTGGTGAAAAACTGCTCATGTAGTGATAGCACAAGGGGTAATGGGTTCAGACTTAAACGGGAAGTTTAGACTGGGTATGAGGAAGAAATTCTTTCCTGTAAGGGTGGTGAGGCACTGGAATGGGTTGCCCAGGGAAGTTGTGAATGCTCCACCTCTGGCAGTCTTCAAGGCAGTGTTGGACATAGCCTTGGGTGACATGGTTTAGTGGGAGGTGTCCCTGCCCATGACAGGGAGGTTGGAACTGGATGATCTTAAGGTCCTTTCCAACCATGTCATGGGTTCAGCAGCAGCAGTCATTTTTCTCTTTTTTGTAGTAGCTGGTGCAGCACTGTGGTTTTGTCTTTCGGCTTGGGAACAGCACTGATAACACCAGTGTTTATAGTTATGGCTTAGAATATTCAGGCTGGCCAAGGACTTTCTGAGTTTCATGCTCTGCCAGGGAGGAGGGGAAGCCGGCAGGAAGCAGAGTCAGGGCACCTGACCCAAACTGACTGAAGAGGTATTCCATACCACAGCACGACATGCACAGGAGGTAGAAACGGAGAGCAGAGACCCGGAAGGGTGTGTGGGGGGTGTCTACTGCATGTTCAGACTTGGTATGAAGGGTGATGGGAGTGCACTGCTTGCTCAGGCTGGGTGGAAATTAGTTGGTGAGCTCTTGTATTCTCTCCTTGTATTTGCCTTGTTGTTATTATTATTGGTGGTAGCAGTAGTGATTTATGTTATACCTTAGTTACTAAACTGTTCTTATCTCAACCTGTGGGAGTTGCGTTCTTTCGATTCTCCTCCCCATCCCCCTGGGACTGGGGAAGAAAGAGAGGGGAGTGAGTGAGCAGAACTGCATGAGGGCCTTAAACCACGACAAACCCCAACTATTCTATGATTCTACGGGGACAAACATTTGCAACATGCAGCTCAGGTCTAGCTGAGCATACTTGGAGGGCAGACAAGGTGACTCCTTGAGGATTTCTTTGTTCTTTCTTCTCTGTGATTTCACTGTCAGAATAAAACACTTCAGATCATGAATGTGAGATCAAACCACACCACATGCGTATGTTCCAAGCTTTTTGCCAGTAATCTTTTAAGGCCCATTTCAGAGCTTCTTGAAGTCCGCTGTTGCTGACACTTGATTTCAGGGAGAATTACATTGGGCATTTTCTAAAGCAGGACTCAAAACTTTTCTTTGTTCTTGACTGGCTGGGCACGCCATTGGGCCGCAGTGCATAACTGATGCTACTACATGTGTATATATATTGTCCATAGTTATATAACTGAGGATAGTAAATTGTCAGCGTATAATATGGGCCCTGAGAGCTTCCAGGCTAGTTTAATCTCTGTGATAGCCACGCTGGCATAATGAGGAACAGATAACATTCCACACTAAAGAGCTGCAGGACAGGACTGTCAGTGCTGGCAAAACGTGAATGTGTTAGAGAAGTGCAGTACAGATGTTGTGTGCACTGGTGTTGTGTGCTGGGCTGTGCTCTGCTTCCTTCTGAATGTGCTGAGTATGGCTCTAGTATAAGCTTATCTGGTAGGTTACGGTATGGGTGTGTCTGACTTTCTGAATGCATCTGAAAAAAGTTCATTCCAGTACAAGAATAATTCTCTTTTAAGGAACAGATCAATTTTGTGCAGACAAATGCTTTGGTGCAGCCAGTTCCCTGTTTTTTTTTCCTTTCATATTCCCTCTTCTCAAACAGTTAATGTACACAAGCAGTAAACATAAGGGAGTATTACTGACAGCATGTACTTTTTAAATTAACTCTTTCCTTTTCCAAATTCCCTACAAAAGTTCTCAAAATAGAGACAAAAAAATTAAATTCAGCTCTGCTATTAAAAGCAAAAGATACCTCGGTAAATGTATCTTTGCAGAGTGGATAAAACCTCAAAGTATATCCAACAGGCTTTGCATTGATCAAAGCTGTATTGTTTTCCTAATCCAAGTGGGATAGATTATCAAAACCTTTCATCTTTCTACAAGGCACAAATTCCCTACAGCAATGAGACTTATGGCTACCCGTAGTGTTGTGAAGAGCAGGAGAGCTGAACCTACCTAATTAATAAATGAAATTTAACATAAAAGCCAAAGATAATGACAGATTAGATTTCACTGATTCATAAAGTATCAGTGTTTCGCAAACAGAGGTAGCTACACAGGACAGCCAATTTGTGGTTCTGAAACCTATCTGCCATTAGGAAAGTGAGAGTTTCCTGTATCTCACCAACCCACCTCTCTGCAGCTGTCTCCCACTGACACAGCTCCCTAAGGATGCCATTGAGTCACGTTTTGAGTCTCTGTTGAAGAAGTATTTGCTGTTGTTCTGTGCCCTCTTTCCTGCAAGAGTTTGTTTTGCTTCCATGCACCAGTCATCCCTTGTCCTTTAGTAGGTGAGGTGCCAGTCTGCATGGTTTTCATTCTTTTAATTCCATTCAATTTCATTTCATTTAAACATTTAAATGTTTAAATTCTCTGTCTTTCCAGAAACATAAGCTTTGTTCCTCTTATATACTCTCTCTATATATAAATATTAACTATATAGATACTAAATTTATCTCAGGCTCTGTACATACTGGATTGCCAGGCCCAGTTCCGTAGAACTCACTAGTTAAGATTTTTTTAATCAAAAAGCATGTTCTGAAGTTCACAGCAGACCCTTTATAGGTGTATTTAGGAGCAGACCCAGGCAGCAATTTTCTGTTACTTCTGTGTAGTATCTATATTCATGGAGGTAATGAAGCTATTAATTGAATATGTAAGTTCAGGTAATTAAATATAAGACTTATTTCTTTAGTTTAAAGGTCAACAATAAAAAATTTAAACTTGCAAACTAAATCACACATTTAGTGATGATAAATGTGATCTGGAAAGTGCAATATTCCAATATTAATTAGTTAATTGCATCCATTCATTAGGTGATACACATTAGCAGAAGGTCAATCCATTTGAGGCTTGATATGTTTTACAAATAATAAATTCAAACAGGTAAATTGAAGAGAAATTCAAAATAGAAAGTTTTTTTTGTATATTTAAATTCAGAATAGAATCCCCACAACCAAGAGCACAAGCACATTGCCTGTAACTTCTCAGTTAAGGACACGCATTCTTTACAGTCATCTCCAGAGGCATTGCCGCTCATTGCCCTGCATACTCTGGAGGAGAAGACAGGTGCTGTTTTGCAGAGGCTGGGTTTAACTGCCCCACTCACAGCTGTGAGTTGCTGTGTACTGCTGTGTGTCACTGTGTGCCTTGTGGGGACAGGCCAAGGAGCAGCATTGCGCTGGACGGTCTCAGGAAGTCTCAGACTAAAGAAGTGGTACTTCTGGCTAACTCCTTACATGGAAAAATCAGCCTTCTGCACAACAGCCTAGTGAGTGCCATTGTGCATTTCAACTGGCTGCTTAACCTGTAATACTAATTTCTAAAACCAACCCAAGTATAAAGTGAGTCACACAGTGACAGTCTTTCCAAGCATATTCACTTGATCACTGTCACTGGAGTATTTGTGGCTTCCTTAAATCCTTGAATTTAAGGTTTTAATTTAGCAGTGAATTAACCATAGCAGCTATCAACACTTCTACTGGGTATAAAATGGCCAATATCACAGGTAAAAAACCTTATCCATTTGACTCACTTTTAGGAAAAATTATGTAAAATGAAGTTTTCTTCTTTAGCCATTCCTGGATGTTCAGTAATAAAAGTGAAGTTTCTTGTTATCAGCATTTATTAAAATTTTATGTTAAAGGTAATGTAGGAATAAGGAAAATAAAGGTAGGTTTTCTTTTGTTTCTTTAGAACTTAAAATATATTCAGACTTATTCTTAATCATTAATAAGATTTATAATAGTGAGACAATCAATTTACTGTGATATTTGAAAAATGTCTGAAATAGTATTTTATAGGATAATCACAGTATTGGGATGCTGTTTCACATATAATACTGCTTATATGTATAACAGTATTTTTACATTATATATGTAAAACATCTGTCTGGAGAAAGGACTGATACCATCCTGCACACAATTCAAGGGACATAACTCTTAAGAGATTTCAAACAGTAAGCCTCTTTCAAATGACCAGGCTTAGAGACATTTAGAGAATTGATTCAATTAACCTAGAGGAAAAAAGTGCTATAATGTGTGATTTATGTTTGCAGATAAATTAAAATACAAGTATCTCCTGAAGAGCATTTGCTGCCATCATGGTCAGTAATGAAAATAGCAGGCAATTAAAATTGGACACCTGAGGCTGAAGCTTTTACTGTCAGTACCAGAAAATGAAGTTGAGATTTTGTAAGTGGAAATCTGAGCTGAAAAATAACTTAGAGGAAGTTTCTTTTCAGTCCCTATTTTTCTTCCAAAAGTGGTTTCTAAAGCACATAAAAAATAGGAACAGGCATTTACTGAGGCACGAGGCAAAGGGTACAGAAGAGCACACTCTCTCAATCAACACTGAATTTGTATGAGGACCCAGGGATATCCTTGCTAAATGGCAGCGGGCTAGCTGTGAGAAATATATATAAGAAAGAAATTATGGGTCAGATTGAAATAATTTATGGCAGGTTTTGAAGCTGATCTTGAAATAAATCACTGGAAGTGTCTGACAAAATTATGTGATTCACTTCATGTGTGTGACAAAGTGCTTGGAGTCAGGAGCTCACTACAGAGCATAAGAAATGTTCACATATTTGAAGTAGCAAGAATGAAGAGCTCTGTCCCTTTCCATGGAATATCAGAATACACTTTGGCACAGCTTCTTTGCCCAGAAGAGCTATATGAGATACAAATTGTTTCACTCAATTCTCTAGTTTTACAACTTCTTTTAGACAATGGAGACACAGTAGTACAGAGCAGAAAAATACCAGTACTCTGAGCAGGAATGCCTTAATTACATCTGCATTGTCTTCAAAATCACAGCTGTGTCTCTTGCACCCTCTCTAACTACCAAAGGTCCTGTTTCCATCAGACGTTGTTTGTATAAGCAGTGACTAGGTCCTTGTCTATAAATAATAACAGTTGCTGAGGGTGAGTTGAGAAACTGAGACCTGCGAGTGAAACAAAGGTATTTCTTCAAATTATACCTTTAGATTGATCTAAATGTATGAATAAAACTCTTCCACAATGATTGTGATCTTGGCTTATATACTAGCCTAAATTCTAATACTAAAGTAAGAAACAATGGCTTGATTGTTCTTTTTTTGACAGCCATTTCCTCACAAAGTATGAAGGCAGCAATATCTTTGCCATTACAGTCTGAAACAGAGCATATCTGTTTCCTGATTTGCTGTCTAAGTAGGAGTTTAATTAAATCCATTCAGGTGAGTGAAAATAAAGCCAATTTGACTCAATTGCCAGTTGATACAGTATTAACAGTTCACAAAAAAAAAATCCAGACAAAACAGAACAAAGCATCCCCAGAACCAGACATAAACTACAGGAGTACAACAAGAATAAGTGGTTTCTCCACTGTGTATCAGTGTTTTGGGACCGCAGAACTCAGTCTGAACCTGGGGTGTTGTTCCTGTTCTTTCTCTTCTTGGCAATTGTTGGACTCATTTCTTTAATTTCACAAATTAATTAATTTACTTCTGTATTCATTGTTATTGCTGAGTTATTGTCCTAATGTCCAAGGCAATAAGGGTGGTCATCCCTCCTACAAAGAAATTGCACTAAATAGCCTTCAGTTGCAGGGTTTGAAGCTAGGACTTGATTTGCTATCATAAAGTAGGCAGAGTAGTGCTGAATCATTGAGGCAGCTCAGCAAACTCAGCACACCAGTGTGACCAGCAGAGTGCTACAGACCTCGCTCCTAAGTCTGTTCAATTTAGTTACTGTTGTACTTAATGAGAACTCACTTGTAATCTTTGTGCTAAGGCCTCTATCATTGTCTTCCAGGATGGTGGAAGAGGAACTGTGGCTGGTCTCTTGATATCAGGAAGACACAATAGCACCTCTGGTGTGTTCTCCTGGGGAGCCCCCTGAGGCTGGCTGTAGATCAGGAGCCTGCAAATAGTTAAGTGCAGTGCTGTTCTCCACTGGGGAACACCAGCTAGGTGTAGGTAGCGAATAGCCCAAACACAGTCAGCTCTGAGTGCTTCTGCAAACTGAATTGCTTTTAGACGTAAGAGGAACATGGTTTGTACAACAAGTAGTTGATGGAGGTTGTCTGAGCAGCTCCAGATTATGTGGATTTGAACTGCATCTCCACATGCACTGGAATCCCTTCTCACCGGAATCTCCTTACCGTCTCCATTCAGCAATGAAACTGTTACAGGGTTTCCTCATTCCTGAATCTTGTTTAAACACAGTTGGTTTTTAAAGAAGCACATCCCCACTCTGATTTATTTTAAAAGAGCTTTTAGAAGGTGTCATCCTCGTGATGAAGTGCTGGGTCTGTGTTGCCAGGGTGCCATTAAAAATTGAATTTCTGCCGTTTAAAGTCTCACTCATCCGCAGTGTCAGTTCGACAGCTCTGCTGTCAATGTAATGTCACATTACACACAGGACCGTGGATCCATTTCCTGTCAGGGGAAAAAGGGAAAAAAAAAAAAGATGAAAAATGAGAGAGCAAAATCTTCAGCCTCCTTCATTACTGTGCTGGAGGTACACAGATGTGTTTAACCCTCAAACAGCTTAAATGGCACTCTCTATCTTGTGCTGCCTTTCTGGGCACAAGCAACCTTTGTCCCGTGCTCCAGTACAAACACTCACAGAATGCTGAGACAGACTTTTCAGTTGTCCACAAACTTGTAAAACACAGAACAATGAATATCTATGGAATCAACAAACTGATGTTTAACAAAATCAAAATATGGCCCAATCCCATTGCTTACTCCTGACTGGGTCAAAAGAAAGGCATGTGTTGTATTTGTTGCTCTGTTTTGCCAGCTTTAGACAGCTGTTAACTTTGGTGTCTTTCCCTGTTTATCTGTCTGTGATGATGTTGGGAGTGTTTGCATCGGTAAGCAGAACCTTACAGATTTTGCCTAAAGTAACAGAAGTGGTCTAGGCTCTCTGTGGTTCCTGTCAGGAAGTTGTGGCCGGGGGACTGCAGGGCTTCGACCATGAATTCCTGATGTCCCTCAACCCAGCCAGGGAACAAGGTCGAGCCCCGAGACAGTGAGCAGTGGCTCGACCTTGTGTTTGGCTGCTGACCCCCAGGAACCCACTGCAGGGTGGTGCCCAGCCTCTTGCATCAGTTGGCCTCCTCCTACCAGGGCCCCCCCGAAATTATAATGGCTGGGAACGGGCGGCTCTTGCTTGACCAACCGATTCTGCCCTTTGGGCCTCTTCCCTTTGCAAAGCACTTTCAAGAGGGGAGAACGCTGACCCGGGCCGAGGGCCCTGCCGCTGCTCCCACCTCCTGGTCGCTCTTTCCCGAAAGGAGCCTGGGAGCAGAGGTGCCCCCGGTGCCCCCGCTGCAGGAGCCCCGCGCTCCGGTCCGCCCGGCTCGGGAGCGCGCTCTGAGGGCACGCTGCAGGCGGGACCGCGCGGCTGGGGAAGCCCCTCGGCCCGGCGCGAGGCGAGGGCCCCCTGCCGTGGCGTTGGGCGGCG
>JASSUY010015131.1:0-48019 GCA_032466535.1 Forpus xanthops
TCTCAACCTGTGGGAGTTGCATTCTTTTGATTCTCCTTCCCATTTTCCCCGGGACTGGGGAAGAAAGAGGGGGGGGGGGGTGCACAGAACTGTTTGAGGGGCCTCAAACTACGACACAAGTACTGAAGTAGGATAAATTTTTGGCAGCAAAGAAAATTACTAAACTCTTGAGCTCTTTATCAGTGACTGCCAAGGGTTTGATCTGCAGATCTTATGCTGGTGTAGTTCATGGGACATTGGCATCTTGCCTGTGTCACCTGGGAAGGAGCTGGAGCAGCTTCTGTGATGGCACATAGAGGCCAAATGCCTGGAGCCTCAACCCACGCCAGCGCATGCTGTTCATCTGGTCCTGTTGCTACTCTACAGTGGGACAATCTTTGCTTCCCAAAACTGGCATCTGATTTCCATCCTGGATTCAGTAGAACTCCATACTGCTCAGAAAGCCTGACACTTCCAGGGAAGACTGATCCTGCTGTGTCTGTGCATGACCAAGAACATGCATAAACAGTAAAGGTGCTGATCCCAGAAAGTACCAGAATGATGATATGTGCACAATTAGCTCATCTAGTTGAAAGACTGAAAATGGTGAGAAGTATTTTGGCTGGGATGGTGCTGTACCCTCTGGCAGTAGTGCCAGAGGCCAAGATTACCTTACAGATCACTTACAAAGTGGCTGAATGCCCCCAGGAACATACTCATGATACTCATCAAGTACTCATCAGGAAATAAATTTATAAAGAATTTCACAAAATTATGCTCTTCAGGACACAAGGCAATAATTAAACAAAAGAAGAAAATAAAAATAATCCCTGGTTATTATGTGTTAGTGTGCTGCATTAAGCTTTTAAAATTCTGCTGCAGTTTCAGTGCATGCCGTTTGCTAACACTGTCTGGCATATAGAGAAGGTAGGAACCAGGGTCAAAACCTTATGCTGGGTGCGAACAGCAGAATTCAGGCTGTTTAAGCAAGTTATGGACTCAAAATCTACTCAAAGTCTATTGCAAGATTTTATTTGTTAGATGCCTTAAATCCCCAGTAGTGGCAGGTTCTCTGCGTTATCTGAATGGACACATTATTCTTAGAGGCCCATTTTCCCTACTCCAGTTTTCTTTTGCAGAAGAGTACCACTGAAGCTTCCAAACCAGTTTGTCACCTCTCTCAATTCTGATAATTAGTTTTAAGGGTAAGTCCTGTGCAAATAAAAATATTTAATTGTAGAAACACAGAAAAATAGAAAGTTACTGACATGGTTCTATCATTTTTGAGAACTTGTTTTTGGTCTGTCCTACTGGACAAGTACCTCTTTAAAGTGTTACTATGCTTATGCTCACTTTGGCACTCCTTGTGCTTACCTCATGCTTGTGGTGATTGTTTCCATCTATGACACTTTCAGAGATGACTGGGTTTTGACTTGACTGTTTGGATCTGATTAATAAGGGTAAAAGCATGTGGCAACCTCAGAAAGATATCTTAATGGTTCTTGATGCCTGAGGAGAATAGCTCATACAGTTCCCACAGGTATTCTATGTGCTTCTTCCATAGGGCCATGAAAATCTTAATGACAAATACAGATATTCTTTTGATGGGTGTTACATGCAGTCTTAAAAATACATGATTTCTAAGAAGAAAAACTGAACACATCATCTTTGGTAATCAGAATTCAGCTTTTAAGGTGATAAACTAAAAAGAAAATAAAGTAGAAAAATTAAGGAAAAGGCACAAAAGCACAAGGGATCTTGAAAATTGCGCCTGGACATTTTTACACATGGTTGTTATAAATATGCCACAGGATTTCTGACAGTGAAGAAGATGAGAGAAAGCAGTCTGGTGGTTTTTTGCATTTACTTCCTGCAGTTGACAGTATTTAACTGGCTGCTTTACCCTAGTGGGGCCAGATCAAACAGATACGTGCTTAATTTTACAGACATGAGTAACTAACTCCACTTGCTTCAGCACCACCAGGCATTGCAAAACCAGGGTTCACCCAGCTTGTGGACAATAATGTGGATTGCCTTTGCAGCAGGTTACACATAATACTATAAAGTCAGAGAACTGCTTAAGCAGACAGCATGTATTTTTCATGGCAGTTTAAGTGGCCATCAGCCACTGTCTCTCAAGGCTTTCCTCCCAGCCCGTACACCCTCCGCTGCACTGCAAAGCACTCACTGGCCATGGGCAGTCTGGAAAAAGAACCAGTTGACAACATTTTCCTTTCTGCTTTTAGTAAGAGCCATTCGCCAATAATTTATTCCCTGCAACAAGCTGCCATGGAAGGAGGAGCCAGCACTGTGTATGATGTGGGGTGAAGGACATTTATGGCTTTGGGAGAGGAGAGTAGGTATGTGACAGGCCCACGTGAGGTCAGTTTAAGCCACTGTAGTACTACACCTGGCAGGCAAAAACATTACCTGAAATTACTCTCAACTCTTATTAAACTTGATTAACTTTCATATTGCTCATTTCTCTAAAATACAAGCTGGCTTCTTTCTTTTTCCTTGTCCGTAGAAAAGAGACTGAGATGGTAATACAATGAAACCAAGCCTGCTGAGGGGAACATTAATGGGCTCTTGAATACAAAAAAGTAACTCCTCTTTTAAAAGCTGCAGGCTGTTCTATTGGTAGTGCAGAAGTGGTTTGGGTTTTGGTTTGTTGCTTTTACAAAGCAGACTACAATATTAAAATAAGCAGATCCATCAGAGGACATGTGTCATAATGTATCTGTGGGGTTTAAAGCATGCAAACAAATAAAGCAGTTTCTTGACCTAACAGTGTTCTTTCAATTTTATACTAACTTTGATTTATAAGAACCAGCTGTTCTAGCTTCAAGGCACTGCTAGAAATTATTAAGCCATTTAGCAAAACTTGAAATGATTACATGAAGCACAAGGCAGTAAGGGATCAGGTTTTGGGGTATGAAATCCAGAGGAGTTTTAGATGTCTTAAATCAAAACTCAGTCAACAGTACCCTCTGTACCCTTGCTTTGCTTCAGTGTGTTTTCTGCCCAAAAGAATATTTATTCTGTAGAATCCATGGGTGCCTAAATTTCTGTCCTAAAGACATTCATAAAACCCCCTGTGCTCCTACACACTTAAAACTGGATAAGACTCACAGAACAGGCTCTCCTTTACCTGCCTCTAATGCATGACCCATCTGAAGTCATTCTTAAAGCAATGTCAGTGCTTTTTTCTAACCCTTAATACCTGTGCTGCCGAGTCTAGATGGCCTCTTTCTTAGCTTGCTGGGTTCTTTCAATCCTGTTTTTAGGATCTACATAACCATCTACATGCTGAAAGTGGGATTAATGCAGAATTTTGAGGCTTGAAGTCAAGGTAATTCCTGACCTTCCTTCTTCCAAAAGTCTTTGGGCATGTCTGTTTTCACCAAAACAGTTTCTGAGGCACCCATAGTTGTTATTTTTTGTGCTTCCCATTACCTAAAACTGTTTTTATCTACTTGTTACTAGTCTTTCCACCTAAGTCCCAGTCCAGTGGGCAGGTACAGATGATGATTGCCAGAATCACTTCTCTATCTCAAATCAAACATTATTAAAAGTTGCACTATTAGAAGTTCACCCATGGCTCTGGCGTCTGATGTCTCAGACATCAGCAGTTCTCATGTCCAGGCTAGGTTTTTCTTTTTTTCTTTTTTTTTCTTAATGTTACAAAAATATGATTTTTTTCATTTTCTTAGTTTCAGTTGTCTTTTATCATTTGGCTTCCAGAGAAAAATTGGCAACTAGAAGACTGCTTCCAGTATAAATATTTCTTCTAAAATTATGCCCTTTCTTTGCTGTTTCATTTCCCTTTGACACCTCTCAGTTACTTTATGTCCCCCTTCTTGAATTTCCTTTGAATGTACCTTCCTTCAAACATAGCAACAATGCCTAGACTCGGTGTTCCTTTGCTTTGCTTCATACTGCATTGTACCTACAATTTTAGCTTTTCCCATAAAACACATAAAGTATTTGTGCATAGAAACCAACAGAAATGTGGTTATCAGAATAGGGAACAGAAATATCATTAATAATCAAATCTTTGTTTAAATGGTGTCAGAATGAGTTACAACACACTGGATGAGGGGAACAATTCCTGTTGTCTAACCATGCTGTCAACTTTTCTGAAGGCTTTAATAAGCCTTTGCTTGCCCTCAAATCCAAGCTATTTCAGTTCACCTATCAAAACTGGTATTCACATATATTACTGTGACAGTGCTGAGCTTGATGTAGGTCTCAGTTACAGGCAGATTAGCAGTTCTAATGCTACACAGACAAAACCCATGTATGCGGGCAGAGAAGGTTAAAATCAGATGGGTTGCTTGTTACTTGCCGCACGCCATTGTAGATTGCATTAGCTTCATGTATGTCATACTATAAAAAGATTAATCAAAGCCAATGAAAGGAAAATAATGGAACTTTAATACACTGGGAAAAAAAAAGTAACTAGGTACTAGTAACAGTTCAAGCCTTACCTTTTAGAATATTTTGGTTTTGTATCTTTTTATTGACATTCTGCCAATAAATTTATGTATTTATAAATAAAGTTACAGCATGCATTTTGAGAAAGAAACTACTTTACAAGATTACAGCAATTGATTACATGCCAAGAAGAAAAGAAATTAAAAAAGAAAAAAAAAAGTGAATTTAGCAATTTAGAAGAGTAAAATGCTCCTACTAAAAGGATGAATAGTTAAAATGAGTGCACATGACTATCCGTGAGAACCTATGTTTGAATCACAAATTCTATTAATAAAAGAGATGCGTACAATAACACCAAACTATAATGACATCTGGTTACATTAAACAGGAACAGTACATCTTTCACAGTAGCTGTAGTTTATAAAATCTGGGAGGAGTAAAATAAAGACTTTTCATATGATTCCATCTTTCTGTATTGCTCTTTATATAGCTGATGAGTGAAACGGCAATGTGTCGTGGTTTAAGCCCAGCTGGCAACTCAAAACCATGCAGCTGTTTTTTCATTCCCCACCTTTCCTCCCGCTGCTCCCAGAGGGATGGGGAGGAGAATCGAAAGAATGTAACTCACACGGGTTGAGATAAGAACAGTCCAATAACTAAGGTATAATACAAAACCACTGCTGCTACCACCAATAATAATAATGATAAGGGAAACAACAAGGGAAGAGAATACAACCACTCACCACCCACTGACCGATACCCAGCCCGACCAAGCAGTGATGTAACTGTTCTGGGTAACTTCCCCCAGTTTATATAGTGGGCATGATGTGCTGTGGTGTGGAATACCTCTTTGGCTAGTTTGGGTCAGGCGTCCTGTCTCTGCTTCCTCCTGGCTTCCCCTCCTCCCTGGGAGATCATGAGACGCAGAAAGTCCTTGGTCAGAGTAAATACTACTGAGCAGCAACTAAAAGCATAGGTGTTATCAGCACTGTTCCCAGGCTGAAAGTCAAAACCACAGCACTGCACCAGCTACTAAGCAGGAGAAAAATGACTGTTACAGCTGAACCCAGGATACAATGAAAAAAATCCTGAATAAACCCATGAGTGAGTATCAGACCCAAGTTTGCTCAGAGCATTGGAAAGGATCAAGGCAGAATCTCACCGTGGCAGAATTCTGGCTAATTCATATGGTTGATATAGTCAGAAAATAATGCTTAACCATTAGGAAAGATTGCTTACATTCCCATTCTATGTGTAAAAAAGGCAAAAAAAAAAAAAAAAAAAAAAGTGATTTAAGATTTTGATATCATCTTATTTTCTATCTTTCCTGAATTAAAAATACTGGTGTTATATTATAATTCATCCAATGTATGGATTTTATTAGCATTTAATTAACGCACACACAGAAGAATAATTTATATGATTATTGCATGATATTGTAGACATCAAGTGTTAAAGTATCATTGAGAGTTACCTATAAGAGGATTTTTCATATAAATTTTCACTTCAGAAAAAAAAGTACTGGGTCACAGGTTTTAATTAACAATTCATTTGTCAAAAAAATAGAGTTTTGGCTAAAAGGAAAGGAAAGAGTGTTTTCCAATGTAAAAAAATGAATAGTTTCAGAAATACAGAAACACTTTGTGTAGACATTTTGAAATCATTATATATCTTCATTTCCAAAAACATTACTTCTTTGAGAATGTTTTCTGCATTGTTCTTTTTGCAAAGATGAATCATTGATTTGAAAAAAATATTTTTTATTCCATTTAGAAATAGGCTACTAATTATAAGTAATAATTATAAATAATTATTACATAAAGCAAACTTTACTTATGCATTTAGTTCTGGCTTTTTCTAGTAGGTAAAAATAGTGAGATATTTCTGCCCAAAGACCACATCTAATCAGAAAGCAGAGTCAGAAGAAAGCCTCACTGCATTCAGTGTACTGAAAATTGAACACAATCACTGAAGTTCTGTCTCCAGTAAGTGAACAGATGAATAAACTGGCTTCATATAAAGCCAAAACAAAATAAATAAAGCAGACTGGGCATCCAGAGAAACCCACTTGTCCCACATAGGATGAATGCAATGCCTTTAAAAAGAGTTTTCCCTGAATAAAAGTTGCAGGTCTTGCCTGAACAGCTAGAAATTTTTAGGAAAAGACTGAAAAGGATTCACGATGAAAGAAATTATAAAGGGTTGGATTTGCCTTGTTTAGAAGAAAACTAGATTTATTGAGTTTGCATCATCTGAGAGAAGAGATCTGCTTTATTCTACAATGTTCAGTCACTGTATGGAAGTGGTAAAGGATACTGCACATTGTTCCCACTGCCTGTTTCGTAGGATATGAAGCTAGATCCTTACTCAAGTGGGCTTTCCCTAGGCTCGGGAGGAAAGGGAGATCTAAAGGTGAGTATCATATCTAACATAGGCTTCAAACTGAACTCCTTACTTGCTGGTAACCAACCATCCAAACCCACCACTTACATGGGTAATGAAAATGGAGTCATAATATACTTTTACCAATACATACATGTAGTGGTTTTCAAACTGAAAATTTGCTACAGGGATTGGATTAACAAAAAGGGAAATTTGCTGTGCTTTACTTACTGTCCTTACTGTCCTCATTACAGTAAACTCTTTCTCTAATATCTTGTCTTGAATAGTAATGTTTTAGAAGTGTCAAAAATGTCTAAATGAGAAATGTGAAATTACTGTGATAACAAAAAGGAAAATAATGATAAGGAATTACTTAAATATTTATTGATCAACAAACATAACGAAGTCTTCGGCTGCTGAGATCATGTTCTCTACTTCCAGTTCCATTATATAATCAAGTCAACAAATCTTAAAATACTTGCATGGTCAAGATTAGCAGATGGCCATCTTTCTTTGCTCAGAAAATGCCTTAAAAAGCTGGTCTCTGAATAGCATTTGGCAGGAAAAATGTGCATATGGCAGAAATAACTTTAATATACATCCATTACTGATATAAAATTAAATGGGATAGATAATTACACAGCATAATTACTGATGATTAATTGCAAACAGCAGTTTATGTAGTGGGCTTGCTAAGGCAGCTAGGCACTGAATAAAAGGATTAAATCACAAATTAGATATGCCGTTCAGGGGAAAAAAAAAAGGGCAAAAAGTCCATAACTAGTCGATCATCTGCCCAGTAAAATAAGTACTTCTTGCACTGGTCCCTCAAAGTCAGTAGTCTGTGACTATGATGGCATGTCAAGAGGAGTGACGTGTTTCAGCTGAAAAGAAGTCTGTGAGGTCACAGAGCATTCAGGCTTAGGAACCAGTCGGAACAGTGTCTAAAAACTGAGTTGACTTTTCCAGGGCAAATGTTATCATCACTGAAATACAGACAATCTGCTTTAAATTTAGATCCCTTTTTCTCTCAGACAAACAGAACATAATACGTATTGTGTACTTTTTGGGCATGATAAAGCACTAGTCAATTAAGGACATATCAGACACCTGAAGTATCTCAGGTATCTTTGTATCTTTCTCTGCTCAGACTACAAAAGTATGTCAATGATTCCTAACACCATTCAAAATGGTCACATTGGCCATTAAATTACTTTTTGGGCTGTTGTATCACCAATAGCACTGTGTCTGCACTGCAGAACAAATAGATTTACATCCTTTACCCCGAACTACTGGCCTCCACAGCAACATCACACACTCCTTTAGGATCCTCAGTGTCCTCCTCTAGACTGCTACTAGCAGTCTCAGAGCTTGTGTGTCCCTCTGACCCTTTAATGTGATGGAGTTCATTCCCAGGATTGCTGGATCTACACATAGATCAAACACAGCGTCAGCATTTAAATTAAAAATGGATGGATGATAGTGAGAACCCAGAGGTCACATATGCAAAAGATATAAGAGAGGAAAAAGATGTCTAGTAAAACTACAAGTTAAAAAGATACAGCTCAGTAAAAAGCAGCCATAACCATTTCTGTGCATTATTGTTAGCAAATTTTCTGTATTTCTGATTAACAGCATCATAAAATGTATGATGCGTTTTAATACTTCTATTTATTTATCATCAGTCCTAAACATTATTGCAATCTCAATTTCATGCCACATTCTCTACACACTTATTGAAAAACATATTCATAGAGAACAAGGAAAAATACAGGCAGAGAAAAACAATGTATTTTGCTAAACTTTTATTAGAGGAAGGATCAAAACAATATGCTGAACAATGCCATGTTTTCTTTTTCTGTAAGGATATCAGCTTTTCCTTTTACAACAAAATGTCAACTATACTCATCAAAAAGGGACCTAATATGTCTTCACAGCTTTATTTATACAATCAAATGACTTATCTGTGGCACAGTAATTGCTGTAGTATCTGAGCACAGCATAAGCACTGGCAGCTTCACCCTAGTGCAACAAACAGCTCATTGATCAGTGATATGTACCTCAACCCAAGTCCATTTCAAATGTTTGCCCATAACTTCCTGATCACCAGCCTCATTTTGTTGTTGTAGCTCCAGCAGTTACATATTGTAGTCCCTGAATATTTATCAACAGATGTTCCTATCCTGGTCCCATAAGAGTCATGAGTTCAGGACTCTTCTTTCAAATAGAACTCTAAAAAGGCAAAGGTATGGATGAACATAGTATACACACATCAACTGCCAGCCGGAAAAAGATAGTTAAGATATAAAGAGCCACAGCATTAAGCTGTCTACTGGCAATGTATTTTCCCTACAGAAAAATCAGGTTTCTGTCATAGCAACATTCACAATCAGATCTTCCTAAATAGCAATGAGGGCAAAGACATGACCCTGCTTCGGGTTTAATAATTTTTTTGCTTTGTTTAATTGTAGTTTCTAGGACTGCCTATTTTCAAATGATTGCTTTCCAAAACATTTTAAGTACTATTTAAGTATTTCACTTTCTGAAATCATGTCCCATATCTATATTTTCTATTTTTGTTTTCTGTTCCCCATCAGTCTACTCAGATTTACAATTAAAAGTTTCCTTGAGAAACTTCACTTCAGAAACATCAGGAAGATTGCTTGTAGCCAGACTAACCAGGAAAGTAGGATTAAATCATCCTCACAAGGTTGGACTCTAGTTCTGAAGGAAGATACCAGCTCAGATTTTCAAAACCAGCTGCCTTATTAAACAATCTTACCCTAAAATGCCAGATGGATGAGTTATAGATGTGATTTCAGTGGATTTCAGTTGGACAACAGGACCTGGGGCTTATACTAGTATGGCATAAGAGTAATATATGTACATAAATGACATATTTTTCTGGCATACTATTCTAGTGTGCCACCTTCTTCAATTGCCAGGTGATAGGAAAATAAAACTGGGGATAAGGAGAGGAGAAATAGAAACGCAAATTTAAATCCCTCGGACTGTATTGTCTTTCTGACATTTAAGATAACATATATCTGTGAAATCTGAATTTCATGAAAGTTACAGCAGCCTTGCAATTTAATTTAGTCTTTATGATTGGTGAAGACAAAGCAAGTTACCAAGCATATTTATTTCTCAAACAGTGGTTTATATTTCGGGACTTCTCAGCATAAAGGAGAAATACAATTTATGCTTATGGAACTGAAACAAAAATTTGTATGCTTGTCTTGAGAATAAAAGATATTTGAGAGTACTCAATATCTAGAATTATTTAAACTGTCTCTACATATTATCTGTATGACATCTTTATATAATTTTGTATCTGAAATTTATAATACATACAAATTTCCATTAAAAGTTTTATTAATAAGATAGGACAATCTGTGTGATAACCAGTTTCACTGAAGAGCATTAATGATTTCCTGCAGAAAGATAGCAGTGATCAAATGTATCTTAAAAAATTATGCATTTAATCATTATGAGTTAAGCTCAGCAGCCCTGAATTTGATGTAAGAACTCTATTAGGGAAGAACATTGAATTAATTGTACTTTTTTATACTTTTAATCAAAATGTCAAAGGTATGCTCTGAATTGTGTATCATCTGAGGGCTTTATTACTTGCTTGTTAGTAATTGTATCACTCATCTGGAAAGAAACTCTTCTGACATTTAGTCTATTCTCTTTGTTTTCTCAAGTGAGACATGACTTAGCTAAGGCAAAGAAGAGTAAGAAGTAGGAAGCATATGGAATCAATTATTTACTGTGTAATGCTACATTTACATTCAATTGTCTCAGAACCATATCAGCTAGGGTTTTTATATGTTTACTGACTATGGCTGGGGATGATGCCCTTTTTGGATTCCTCTGCCCAGTGTACGCGATTGCTGTGCTCTGTCCAGTGCTCTGCCTGCCCTACGTGCTTGCTCCCACACCTGCCAATCTTCCAAGACAGCTCCTCACGTTTGGTTCAAAAGTTCTAGTTCAGCAAGAACTGTTCGAACAGTTTAATCTAACAGTTCAAGCCATCACATTGTTTGGACTGATTAAAAGATGCAATGCTAGTAATATATTACTTAAGCTAATACATGTCACCACAAATTGAATGGGTTGAGAAGTCCTCATGTGAGCAATTGCTGCTGAGCACAGCAACTTCTTATGCACAAAGGTTTTGGAAAGGTTACGTACCCACAGCTAAGCTTTCATGTCAACTTGAGGGTTTGGCTAGATAGGTCATACTCTGGCTAAATCACGTCTTTCAGCGATTACGTTCCCATCTAGACATAAAATGCTTTGATCATACAAACCCTGACAACATTGTGCAAGAGCTTGGTCTGAGCTGGCTCCCAACGTGAAGAGCAAAGCACAAATCCTAACATGCTCTGGGTTCCTCTCTACAGGATGCTTAACTGCACTGAGTCCAAACTAGTTTCTGCTGCTTTGACTTGCCAGGCTTGCTCAGCAATTGGAGAATGAAACCAGGAGAAACTTGACTGAAAGTCTGCTGACAGCACAGATAAAATTTCATCACTGGATTTGGTTACAACACATACTTTTTCAAGGATAATATCTTCATCATGATCATGTAATTCCATTTGGAACTACAGAGTAGACTGTCAGTAGCTATCATTGGGCCTGGATAAACACTTTTCTACAATAATTCCCTATCAAGGAGGCTACAAACAGACCGTGTTACATTAATTTCACTGTTTATTAGTGAATATTAGCAAATAGCATCTATTTCCTGGGCAACTAGGGGAAAAAACGTGATTGAGAGACACCATTTTTCCCACCAGTGTAAATGGGTGGGCACAATAGAGGGGAAACTTTATACTTGTTTCCTTAAAAATATTACCTCTAGTATTTAGGTAGCAAATTATAAACATCAATAAATTGTCTCAACTAAGTAAACTGAATGTCTTCTGACCCTTTTAGTCATGCCTCATTACCTACAGGATCCCACTTGATTAAGGATCTTCAAGTTTCATTGTGATGCATGCTCTCCAAGCCCAAGGTGGAGAATGCCTCATGCCTGATTGCCAGCACAGAGCTCCTCACTGCACCACAGTGCCTTACACTCTGAGAGATGCAGAACTAAAGAGCTGTTTTCCACTAACGCTTGGACACATCGTAGCAAATTATTGCAATTTAAATATTGCCTATCCTTACAACTATGGATATGCAGAGCATCAAACAGACACAGATGTGCTGATTCCACATTCATCCCTCTCAGCAAGAGAGTCTGGTGCTGCACTACCACAGCTTATTTGAGCACTGTCAGTAATTTAAAAGCAGTGGGAGCCCAGATAAGATAAGAGGTAGAGTCACATTTCCAGTTGCTGCTTTGCAAATCACAAAGCAGAATCTGGCACTGCGAGGGGGAAGGGGATGGGACAAAAATACTCAAGAAAGCAATTAAAACATAAAGGAAACACTGAAACAGGTACGGCCAGGTTCCAAAATTACTGCATCTGTCTGAGCTCAAGTGCCAAACTTATTACTTGGACCTGGTCTCTGAGGTGCTGTATGTCACTCAGCAATTTCTACACTGCTTCCTTCTGCCAGTGCTCATCTTCTCCTGAGATCATATAGATCAAGAGATCAGGCCCAAGGTTCTACTTAAAGAAATACAGGGGGTCGTATATTAGAACAGGCCAATGATACACATTGTGGAATATGGTGCTGTTTTATACCTTTACTCAGTGTTTCAAAGGTATCTTTGAAGAACTCAGACTATGCTTACCCAACTTTGCAATATTATGGCATGGGTAAAATTTGTTCCTGATACTGTGAAGTTTGCGGATTTAAAAATACATTTTAGTTGCTAAAAATCCATGCATTTTTAGTATTCATGAAATAGGGTTTTTTCCCTGTTGATGGAGAGCAACCTCCACAGCAGAAATAATTCAAAATACACTGTGATTGTGATCCATAAGAAAACAAAAACAAATACTATAATTAAAGCCATGAAAAGTGAGAAGAGAAATACAGTGGATATAGTAGTTTCTGTGTGTTTTATACAGCTGTTTAACGTACCCTTCTGTAAGAAATAACACAAAACATTCAGAGTAACTTTATCATGTATTAAAGACAAAATCTGCCACAGACACCTCTGTGAGCCTCAGTTTCATTCAGGCAGTGCTGCAACTCCACGAGTATAATGACAAAGTGATTACAGCTTATAAAATATCCTGTTAATTCTGGCTATTCATAGGTCATTCTTCATCTTTCCATAGCACTACTTTGGGGAATATTTGGATTACATCATTTTAACTATAACATCACCTTTTCTTATTCCACTAAGCATTAAACTTTGGTCCTCCTACAGTTCAAAGATTTTTTTCAACAGGTCACTGAAAACCATGCTGCACGCACATTTGCAGATGATGACATGGCATCAGAGGTGAAGAATTAAGTAACTGGCACTTACTTGTGTGTGTATTTTGGTGACTTGGCTTAGCTAAGTGAAGTGCCAAGGTGCTACAGCTGGCACTATTGTCATTCCTTACTTACTGGGATTTTGTGGTACCTTTTGTGACCTTTTTGTCCTGTCTTACCTGGTGGTTTTGCTTATGAAGTCATGACAATCTTATCTTCTACTTGCAGTGCATTGTGTTTGTGGATTTTGCATTAGCCAGAAACAGTGATTCTTAAAGGTTCAAAACACAGGCAAAGAAGTTAATGTGACACACAACATTTTGTTAGAACCACAACATTTTTGAAAGCTCAGTACTGGCAATTTAAGGAACTTGTATTTCAGGACACAAACAAGGGGATTCTGCTTCACCTCCTATCCATTTCTGTATATAACAGCCAGTATAGAGGCCAAGAGGCATAGGATCCACTGGGCAAATTTTTCACAGGCATAGTTCTTTCGTACCTTCCTTTCTTTATCAGAAGATACTCTTGTGCTGTACCTAAATGAGGTTCTGACAACTGGCTTCGTCCTCGGTCTTTAACTGAAAATGCACACTGAGAGTCATTTAATACTAATTGCAGATTATTTAAGGTATGATGGCCTGATCCACTGCAGAAGGATCACATCATTAATGTAAGTGCAATGCTCAATATCGATGCTCTCTCTGCATTTGGCTGTAACAAGCAGTTCAGCTAAGAGAGTGCATGTTCTCTAACCCATGGTATCATCGCTCATTGCCTTGCTCTGGGTTAACGCTTGTGGAGTGCTCTCTGCCAGTGTATCATGAGCATTAAAACACGAAATGCTCTAAGACTTGAAACATTTCCTGGAACAATTCAAGCTGATGTGGCGGGGAAGACACACTGAAGGTCTGTATTCTTCTCCCTTTCAGTCCTTTCTTTTGGAAATATCACAGTGAAAATGGGATACTGCAGCAGCGGCGACCTGAAATTTCTGCAGTAATGAAACTTTTGGAAGGGTTAACCATTGTGCCAAACACTGCTCAGAAATATGTTGCTTTCCCTCTGTGGAGCCTGGCAAAACAGAATGAAATGAACTGAGTGTTGGCAATTCAATTGTTGGCTCAGCAGTCACAGATGTTCTCAAGGCAGCTCGTGCTGTGCTGTCCACAAGCATAGTCAAACCCTGAAATATCCCCAAAACAGTTGTCTTTAATCGGGTTTAAAAGGATGGGCTATGCACTAGTTGCATATGTATCACTAGATATAAAACGAGAAAGCACATTAATAGAAAAAACATTATTCTGAAACTTGGGGGATGCTGTTCTGAGTGAATGGATTAACAGGATGCAGGATGCCTTCATTTTTCAGAGATCTGTTATATTATGTGCATGCCAATATTTTGTTCTCTCTTAGTAGCATCATAAATGATGTGTCCATGCCAAACCTGGTTTCAGGCGACTCAAAGAACCATCTGCTGCCTTGATTGCAGATGCCTTTTCCTGACATGTGCCAGCAGGACAAGTGACAGCAAAATGGTGCTCAGAGCACTGTGGTGGAATGTGATCCTGGCCAACTGACAACAAAAGGAGATGTTTGCTTTCTTGTTTGGCTACTGGGCATGTTTTCCTCTTCACAGTATCTTCACAAAGAAAGAGCTTTGCAGCCACCAAATATTTAAGGTTGTCAAAGGTGCATTGTCTGTCTCAGCAAAGACAATAAGAAATACCTGCATGTATTTAAATTCTCAGCCTTAGTAATGCATTGAAACTTGGTGAGTGTGTGTACATTCACTGGTGTACTTGGTTTGTATTTAAACTCAGCATTTTTGAGGTGTTCAATGTGAGTGAAATAGCTGTCCAACTGCTGTGAAAAATTATGGAAACATTGCATATAACGTTGTCACATCTTGGTTTTCCATTATTTTGACCTCGCTCCTTGAAGCATGTCACAAACAGTGGGACTTGATCCTGTCGCATGTGAACCTCATAGAGCAAAACAGAGTTTGGAAAGTGATAATGAAATTCCCTACTCATAGTACAAAGTCATAACTGAGAAGTAATGACTTTTATGCAAAAAGGAATCCATTGTGCTAGCTGAATCTCTGAGTAAATTTCTGCACATTGTGAAATTTTGTAATAGAATTGTTTTTTCCATTAAAGCAACCGGAAAGTTAATCATTCACTATCGTGAATTATCTTTCAAGAATATAATTTAGCATAATGGTAGGGCCTAGATGTCAGCAGGAAGAGCAGTAACTGTTTTAAATCCTTTTCAATATGCTACAAATTCATTAATACTGTTCTGTTCATGTATAATCATAGAGGAAAGCTCTTACTTAAGAAAGGAAGCCATTCACTTGTGCAGGCAAAACCTTCTCATGTCTTGTCATATAATTAGATACTGAGTTGCGGTAATAGTGAGATACTTTCTGTATCAAAGACACTCAGAAATGCACTGGAATTTTTGATGATGCAAGAGTTATATTTTATTAATCTCCAGGGACAGGATGAGAAAGAGCAGCAGTTAGGGGATAATGTCTTAATACCATAAGCACGGAAATGTCTCTAAGGACTCTTACAGTAAGTCATGCTTTGTGGGGGTATGCTTCATGAAGCTTTTTATTTTTTATTAATGCTTTCCACTAAAAGACACTACTGCATTCAGCCACTGTCTTCTGCCAGTTTGCAGGGAGGCTTTTCCCATCACTGCTGTAAGCAGAATAATAGCTTGAGCAAGGAATAAAGGCTGCACAGACCTGGCCTATATATGGGGAAAACATCCTCTGACTACTGCTGCAGAAGCAAGGGATTGTGGGACAAAACCCACTCACAAATTTCACATTCTTTTCTAGAAAACAAATATAGGTGAGCTTATCATACCTCATGGTGATGATCATTTCCACCTTCTCTTCTCCCTCAAGCTCCCTTATGTTCTTCCTGGTCTAAATTGAGTAAGAGGTCATTTGAACCAAGTGATCTGATCAGCCTTTATGGAGGGCTGCATGGAAGGAGAGCTTGGGACATATATCTTTGCAGACATCCCGGTTTTAAGCATGTGCCCTTCACAGGTTCATCGGGTCCCTAAAGGTGTACCTACTAGCAGCAGCCCTGGGACTGAAATGTTCATGTTAACTCAGTGCAAACCCCAGCAAGTGCTAGCTCATACATCAGTAAGTAGTATGGCTGTATCTGTATACTATAATTCTAGTATTTTGTATCCTTTTTACCTAATTCTTGGACTCATGCCTCACTGCCTTGACACCACTATAATCCCCTGAGTGTGAAGACTTTGAAGAATTAAAACCATGTTTTATTCCTCCCTTTGCTCCAAACTTGTATCTTGAGGTAATTTTCCAGCTAAGTAGTTGCATGTTATCAGTCCCAGGTCACTATACTGGTGCACAGGATGGATGGACAACTTGTGAAAAAAACACCATTTTGATCTGATTTTAGCAACATTCTATTTGATTTAGTAGAGGCAAGATAAGATTTTTCAGTGTATTTACATGTGTATACAATGATAGGGTAGCTTTGCAAGCATTCAGGAAAAGATCTCCTAATTCAGATTATATTATACAGAAGACTAAGTGCATGATGTCTGCAAAGAAATTAACGCACCTGGATATGATGGGCTCTGTATGTGCTTTGAGGTAGTTCGCAGAAACCCTGTTGTTCATTTACCTCCTTCTATATATTCTCTGAGAGGTTAACAGCAGCCTGCTTTGGATCTGGACCAGCAGTAAAAAAAAGACACCTGCTGCTGTCTCTGTGGTTCTGGATGGGAAGAGCCAAGGTAATGCCCATTTCAGCTATACTTGCTATGAGAAAAAATATAAACAAATGCTTAGACCCAATGACTGGGCATCCATAAACAGGCAGAAAACCAATTATTCTTACCTTCTTGTCCTGGCAACAGTAAAAGCTGTGATTTTGCCTGGAGCAATTTTGCTTACCTGAAAAAAAAGTTTTCCATAGTACCACTTTGATTATCCAAAGGATCTGGCAATTTAAATGAATTCATGGATGAATTTCCTTTGCTTTGCAGCTTTCTCAGCTTTTGGGGCTCATGTTTTCTGGACTATTTTTAGAAGTCAAGGAGCAGAGACATTTGGTTTACTAAGAACTGACACTACCTAAGACTGTGTGTTTATATTCTTATTTCTAGGAAAGGTAGCATTTAAAATACCAGACAATGTGAGACTTGTAATAAAATGAGAAAAAAATAACATTTTGTAGCAGACATGGAAAAGGACAAGAACCTTTCTTCCATTTTACTAGTTGGTTGCCAAATTAGTTTTGTGTCAGAACTGTCTGAAGCAATGCAGTAGCATAAATTTGAACAATAACCTGCAAAACACTTCTTATTCTGTATCTGTGAGCAGCAGTATTTGTATGCCTTTTGGTTGTGAGTAGAATTGGTGATGTTCTTGCTTATCCTGCTTTATAAAATGAGTCTAATAGCTTTCCACTTCAGCAGATACCTGAACCAGCTCATATGTGACATAGCTGAAGAGAAAAATGAATAAATGTTCTTCTAACAGAAACACAAGGTGACACACTCCAACACAGCACCATTAGTTTTCCCAAACCTTCTACTCACTTTTCTCCAGGGCAGTTGAAACCTAAACCACTTTCAGAGTCACCCTGGAGTGGAGATGAGAAGACTTCAACAGTTAGTTGGAGAAATTTGGAAGTACACCATCTGTAGTAATAATGAAAGTATTTTCCCTCAGATGCACTTCCTTTTCACCTTGTAATGACTTTTAATGCTAAGAAAAGCTCAGAGACCTTCAGAATAGTTATTTCTCATCTAGCAACCATGAAGAAAACCAGTATTTTATTGCTAAAGCTCTTTATTTCCACTGGGTCTGTTGAATGCTGCCTTCTACTAGGAAAAAGAAAAAATATAGACGGTATCTCTTTCAACTTCGCTGTTTCAGGATGGCATTTCACCTGTGAATTTCCATTTTCATACCTTTCCAATTGTTTTGATCATTTGGATCTTAAAAACCCAGCATTTCAGACGTTCTTACTTAAGCAATTGTTCCCCTCTCAGGACATCACTGTTTAATCCAAAATATGCATATAGCTGTGGTCCTGGCAGTCTTGAAATTGTGCAACATACTTTAAATTCTGCATTTTTTTAGCAGTTGAGGTTGTAAACTTGACAGCAGCTTTGCAAAAAAATCAATGAAAGACCATTGGGATGTCTGGGTGAATTTCTCATTCTAAGTAAACATAAAATAGGATAAATTAAATAGAAAATATTTTACAGCTATTTGTATATAAAGTCTCATATTAAAACATTCTTTAAATCAACAATATCATGGATCTGATGTTCTACTCCATACTTTAGAAACTTAATTGTTGATGGAAAGATGTTAGAGACCAAAAAGGTACACATTGCTCTTAACACATTTCCACCAACAAAGCTGCATTTTCAGGAAATCAAGTAATTATCCGAGTCATAGGCTTCACTTCACCTTCAAATCTCAATAAAGTCTCGTTTTCTTGCTTTTCTTTTCATGACTGTAATTCCAATGGTGAGGATCTCTTGTACCAGTCCTATAACAAACCTGTACAGGAGTAATGTTCCTATAGCCTGTGGTCTCAGGGCATACATGACAGTTTAAGTCCTTGACTAACACAAATGGCTGAGCAAAACATGATTGAATCACAGTAGGTTTTTCTTCTCTTTTTTTTCATGCTTGTTACACCATACCCCTCTCTCCCTTCTGGTTTCAAGTTTATTATGAGAGCTGAGAGCTCATTTTAACCATCAGTCACATGCTGTAGAAAAAATCCATATGGATTTATTGTACTGCTGGGCTCCCCAGCTCTCAGAAGCATATACTCGCATTCTAAAAAGAATAATAGCAAATCTTATACTACGTAATCAGACATAAGTTTGGGAAAGATACTGTACAGAAAATGATAAATATCAACATAGAAAGTTGTGGAAAAGCATCTAGTTGAATATTTTAATCACTGGCTTTAGGTTTGGTCTTAACAATTTTCATTTCTATTTCAGAAGCAAAACCAAACAATACATTAATGAATATTAGAAATTATATCCAAATTAAGAAACAACAATCAGCACAAAGAAACTAGGTATATGACTGGTAGAAATAAACTAACATGAAGTTCCGAAAAATGCAGGTAAATACAAGAAAGAAAATATTTAAAGGAGGTCTACAAGAAATCTGGAGAGGAGCTCTTTACATGGGCATGTAGTCACAGGACAAGGGGGAATGGCTTTAAACTGAAATAGGGGAGATTTAGATTAGATAATAGAGAAAAAATCCTTACATGGAGATCGGTGAGGCCCTAGAACAGGTTGCCTAGTGAAGTTGTGGCTGCTCCATCCCTGGCAGTGTTCAAGATTGGATGTGTCTTTGAGCATCCTGGTGTAGTGGAAGGTGTCCCTGCCTGTAGCATGGAGGTTGGAGCTAGGTGATCTTTAAGGTCCCTTCCAACACAAACCATTCTGTGATACTCCGAAATATCATGGATTTGGCAATAGATACAAAGTTGTCCTTGAAGGTCTCATTTGATATTGTCAAAATGCAAATTAAAAAGTTTTGGGGCATTTTACTTGTATACATGGTGGTCCCAACAATACCTACAGTTTCTCTCTCCATCTGGCACCAGCAGGGTTACACCTTGAATGCTGTGTTTTCTTCCACAAATACTACAGAAAATTGGAAAGAATTCAGAGACCGCCAGTTACCAAATGATCTTATGAGAATGACTGATAGTCCTAAATTTGTGCAGCTCAGTATGACAAACCAGTGATTTCTGGTCGGAACATCAGTATATACAGTATTCAACGCAGACTGTAACAAGAGAACTGTTAATGCTAAGTGCAAATACTCAGTATTAAAGTGGGACCTGTTAGGCTATGGGATATTCTTCCAACAGCCAGGTCAGTAGGCTCCAAGGCAAAAATCACTGACCTGACTGCAGGCAAGAGTGCTTCCTGCACTGCTGGTTGTTAGTAGGAGCTAGCCACAAAGGTCACTGAGACGAGGGGGAAATTTCAGTGTGGGTGCAGCTGGGACAGAGACATGAGAGCCACGTCCCTCCCATGACAAGAACAGGGAATGACTCGGAGAAAACCGTTTTCAGAGGCTCCATGGAAGAGCATACCCATACCCTGCAAATGGGCACTTAGGTCTCATCACTGTCTAAGAGAACTTCCTCTGGAAGTACTGCTATTGCAATGTGGAAGGTGTAACTATTTCCTATTGCTGCTTTCCTACAAAGGACAAGATATTAACTGGTTAAATTGAGATACTTAGGTTTGGTACATCATAACTTGATAAAGAGGAAGTTAATACAAATGTGTCTTCTGTAGTCTCTCTTGGAATCAGTGTTTTTAAATCAAATCATCAAGCAGATCACTTTGGTAAGTCCAAGCTAAGTGATTCATAATTATTTTTTCACATCTCCCATTGGCTTTGATTTGATGAACACTAATACACTGTGCCCTCGACTCTTCAGTTCTGTTTTACTAACTTGTAAAGAAAAGCAAGAATGCAGTTCTCTCTGTAGAATCTTTCTTCCCCAGCATTTCTGACTGACTGTAGGCATTTTGTGCCAGTGTCCTATGAATTATATTTCTTCCATATCCTTGTTTCTCCTGTTTTTGAAGGATAATTAACACGCTGTATTTGAAATCATTTTCTGCAAGCCTCAGGTTGCTATCTTTTTCTGCAAGCCTCAGGTTGCTATCTTCTCATGCTTTCTCTCCTTTTCTTTTCCTTTTTTGAATGAATGTCCTTTGGATCATTTTGTCTCCTTCCCCAACTTTAACCTCTTATTGTTGATCCCCTTACATTAATTCTGTTTCTGTCTTTACTTGCTCATTTCCAACACGTGTCCATTCATTTAATCCTGTCCCTAGCCACTCTGACACCTCCTGAAGGTTCCCTATTTAAAGTCAGTGCATCTAAACCTAAAATCCTGTTACTGCCTCTGAAAACACTGACTATAGCAGTGGTGTGAAAGGTTCCCTGTACCACTGTTGGAAGGCAGTGTGTTAAAAAAGCAAGTTCCTTATTTCTGCATTAACCTAACAGCATGCAAGCTGAAGGTAGCTGCAGCAGCAAGATCCCCATTTTGAGCAGCCTCCGCTGACAAGTGGAATTCAACCCTTTAAATCCTGTACCCATCTTTTTATATCTCCAAATTGTTCTCTATACCTGATTCATGACTCTTCCCCCTTTTTGCTTTGCAATTCCCAAATGATCAAAAAAATTCCATAACTTGTCATATGAGGAAACAATCAGGACTGTTAAAAAAGAGCATTTAATCAGTCTTCTGTGAATCCCATAACTATATATATTGCACCCATTTATTATGTAATAAAGTTTAAAAGCTAATTTTAGATTGCACTGATCAAACTCTTTAAAGCACAAAAACTCCACATTGCAATTGTAATGCTTTCTATCTTAGCAGCATAATAGTTTAATTATGATTTTGTAATTATATCTTCTGATGAGAACTTTGCAGTCCCTTGCAGTACACAAAAGCATCTTTTCATTCACTGTTTTCAACACACAGTTATCCAAATGTTCTCAAGATGTAATTAGTTTCTATGTTTTCTTATGATTAAAGCCATTGCAGAGGATGTTTCTCACAAATCTGTTATCTGAAAATGAACATGCTCAGTGCTATGTTTCCTATATCTGGGTATTCATTTGGGGCACACAGCCAAATCTGGCAGTTGTCTAGAATTTTATTTTCATTGAGCAATCAGTTGAACATTCATTCAGCATTTTTCCATATTTTGACAGCAGAGAAGCACAATCAACAGCTGCTTCGCTGTCAGGAATTGTTCCTCCACTCACAGTAACTCCATTTTAAATCCTAGGCACAGTAGTACATGAACCATGATGCAATGCTGACTCAAAATCTGGCAATCTTTGTCACCCTATTCTGAATCAAATTTTTTCTTCCCTGGTAATTTTTTTGAGATCCAACATGTCTCTTTTTCCACGTCTATAGATTTCTCAGCAAAACTCTTTTCTCTCAATTTATTTACTCCAGACTCTTCTTGAATGGCATCCTGATACACCAGCCACTCGTGCACACTGTTCCCAAGCTTCCTTGCCAGAAGACCCATTGTGTTTTCTTCTCCCAGGAACCAAGACTAAGCTTCACCCAATTTCTCAAGACTTGCAAGGCTCCACTCTGCCTTTTCTCTCACAGGGTGCTTGCTATGCTACGCACTGGAGTGGTGTAGAGAGATCCTCATGTTATCACTGCTCAGAGCTGCCCTTAAACTGAAAGCAACGCAGTTGCTTTCTCGTGATATCACATCTGGGTTCAGTCCTGCTTCTCAGTTCGTCGGCTGGTGGCTACACAGCTTTTGTTTTCTAGTCTGCACATGTCTGGTGCTATCTAGAGGATACTGACCAGTATTAGTCTTGTATTGAGCCGTACACACATACCCATAAATCAGTGAACTATTCTTATAACAAAATCCTGGACTACTGAAAATACTCAGCAATATGAGCTTAGGATTTAATTTAATTTCCCATAGGAAAGAGAGCTTCAGCAGAACTCAGATAGCAGAAGTGGGCTTCTAAGATCTCCTGTATCATACCTAAGCAATGAATTACATCTCTATGGAGGTTGTTAGTGAGGATAATCAGTAACTTCCCAGTCAGGACCTCTAAACTGCAATGCTTACCAGTGCATCAGTCTTGAGAGGGGTACTCATTTTGTTTTTATGTTTTTATATACAGCACCCAAACTTTAAAAACCTTCTGGAAACAAAGGCAGCTTTGTGCAGAGACCGCTCCAGAAGATTGTCTTCACTCTGAAGGGCTGTCTGACCATCCTTCCTTACATGAACAAACATGGGGACACCACAATGCCATGAGGGGCACAGCGGATCCCATCCCATAAGACAGTACTCACTGCCACATGCAAGAGAAGGGCATCAGCAGTTGGGCTGATTGATGGCAGATCTTCACAAGTGGATTTTGGTGAGGGAGCAAATTAGATTTCTCTATTGGGAGCTCTGCCATTTATGGGAACAAGCTGCCAGTTTTCTGCTCATCTCAGAGGAAAAGACTGTTGCCAGGAAATGCTCCCCCCATTTAATGGGAAAGAAGCCTGCAGGATGCATTTTCCTAATAGAAGTTCAGGCAAGGTTTAGGAGAGATAGAATAACAAAAATAGTGAGTCAGACCACTATTTATCTGTGCAAATACATAAAGCCCATCCAAAATCTCAGCCTGGCCTTTGGACTACTCAGAAATCACATCTTTAGGAAAATCTGGGTCTGGAGAGCTACAGACGCTATTTGGTATTGAGCATCTTTTAGTAGTACAAAACTACCACTACTACAAAACTACTAACTTGAGTTAGTACAAAGCTCCTGTATTTCTCAGACAACTTTGAGGTGTGCCGTGGTTAGGCCCGGTGGGGCCTTTTGTGAGCCACATACAACCTTCCCCAGTATGCTTTTGGTATGTCAGAACTGACTTTGTGGGACCACAAAGCAGTTACTCAAGCCCATGGAACCACAAAGCAGTTACCCAAGCCTACCCTGAAATAACCCAGGGCAAAAAATGCGAAACAGCAGCCATGTGTTTTCCGGTTCAAGGATCAGTACCGATGCTTTCAAAACTGCCTTTTTAAAAAGCCTGGAGGCACTTGCGTGGCCCTGATAAATCCAATACAAGTTTCATTTTAATCATTAACCTCCTGTGAACTGGGATTTCTTTCACGAAAATTAAATTCCCAGATAGCCATGAGGTCAGCCTGCAGTAAGCTTCTGCTGGCAGTGATCAGTACAATCTCAACCGGATGTCACACAAACATACAGGTGCTGAGAGTTCTCATGACATCTCACAAAGCCAGTCCTGGTACTTCATGGTCATCAGCTTCTCATCCCTCTGTCATTTATCCCAGCATCACTCAGGCTTCCTGCTTTCACACTTATAACTACCCGTCTGCATTTTTGGATGCTAAATCACTCAGAGACAAGATTACTGAAAGAACCCTATCCACAAACTAAGGGATCATATTCAACATTGCTGGCCACCTGACTGTCTTGAAAGACTCCCTAAAACAAAGCAAGTCTACTGCTTTGTAACCACTCTTTCTGTGAAAACGGCTACAGGGTTAGGTTCGGTTTTCAGATAGGAAGCTCATGTTGCAGTCCAAAAAGCTATTTTTATCCAAGTTTTCTTCACATTCAAGGTTATTTTGCTTTTTCTTTCAGATGAAGGCAAACTGCTGGAAGGGAAAAAAGAACAGCATTTTTTTTTCAGACAGACCATAATTTTGGTTTTGGTAGTTCCCTGAGCCAACTAATTTCGAGCTATGCGTCACACTTGTTAATGTTAATGACTGTAGTACTCAGCACATCTCCTCAAAGACTACCAATTTTATTAGTGCGTCTTATAGTCGATTTATCGGTATTTTACTATCGTGTACTGCTAAATCATCTTATTGCAGAAACGAGAACTTTTTCCCTGTAAGGTCTTAAAAGCAGCTCACAACCCGCACTCCTGCACTCGGCCAGGCGGGCCCGACCTCTGCTGCACCCCTAGCCTCTGCATGGTAACCCGGGGGCTCGACGCCAAGGCCAGGGCACAGGGTCCCGGAAGACAGCGCTGGGTGCTCAGGAGAGAAGCCTCCTCCGCCTTCCAGTACGCGCCATGAAGAGGGCTCTGGGGAAATGCAGGCACGGTGGAAGGTAGCCAGGGTCAAGCCCTCCATGGGTCACGACCCTCCCGGCCGTGCCCGGCAGCCGCCTTCTGGGGCTGCCAGCTTTTCCCTGCGAGGCCGCCCCAGTGCGACCCCGCAGAGTCCGCAGGAGGAGCCCGAGCCGCGGCCTGGTGGGGCAGCAGGGGGAGCACAAGCCCGAGCCGGAGGCAGCGGCTGAGCGAGCCGGGGTTCCGGCTGCTAACAGCGGCCGCGGGAGCCGCGCGGCGACTCCTCGGAGCCGCAGGCAGCGCGGAACACCCGGCGCAGAAGCCGGGGATGCGGCTGCCTCGGGATTCACCGCCGCCGGCCTCTGCCTAACCGGGAGCGCAGCCCCCCGGAGGCGGCTGCACAGCTCCGACACCCGCCGCCCCTCAACGCCGGGGAGCAGGAAGCAGGCCTGGGCCGGCGCGGCCGGCGCCTAGCCCCCCCCCCTCCCCGCGCCACTCCCCGCCCAGTGCAGAGAGGGCGCCGGCGGAACGGTCCGCCGCGGGAGCAGCAGGCGTTGGCGTCGGATGCCTGCACTACGCCATCCCGGTGCTGCCGCGGCCTGGACTCCGAGGGGAGCGCGGGCGAGGAGGAGGCGGCGGGCGATCGGTGGGCAGCTGTGGCCTCTCTTTTGTACCCCAGGTCGGTGCTGGGGGAGCGGCGAGAAGGCACGGGGGCCCTTGGGAAAGAAGGGCAGGGCGGGATGGGGCTCTCGATGGGAGCGCGTCCTGGCCTTTCCCTTGGGGCTGCGGTCGGGACCGGCGGGCGCCAAACGCGCCCCTCCGTGCCCGGCATGTGTGCACCGCGGGCATGGCAGTCAGGGAACTTGTTTGTGTCGGGCTGACCCCGCTCCCCGGCAGCAAAACTCCGCCAGCTTCTCCGCAGCCCGGCCTGGGGAACGGGGGAACGGCGAGGTGGAGCGGGGGGCTAGTGGCCGCCCAGGGGCTATACCAGCTCAGCCGTGGGGCAGGAGACGCTGCTGCCGCCCTTCTCTCCTCTGGCCCCTCGCCTGTCGCGGCGTCACCCCGGGGGGGGGGGGGGAGGGGGCGGCTTGTGGTCGCCGGGAGTGGCTTGTGGCGGGGGAAGTTTCAGCCCGGGCACAGTGTCGCTGTTGTTGATTGTTTATCGCTGTGAGGCGGCGCCGAAAATAGGTCAGAAATAACGTCCACCAGTCCCCTCTGTGGAGTGCCTGAGTACCGGCCGCGGTGCTGGGGCACTCTGAGGCGTTGCTGCCTTCTCCCTCCTCGCCTTCCTAAGAAATGCCGGATTTTCCCAGCGTTTGAAACGGTGTTTGTGTGGGTTTGAATTTATTTATTTATTTTAATTTCGTTTCTTCGTGCTATGTGGAAAGTTGTTAGCCGACCTCAGGAATAGCTCCCGGCTATTTCCTGGTGCTCGGAGGGCCGCACTGTCGCCTCCCCCACAACCGCCGTTGCCCGCCGTTGCCCGCCGTGGCTCTGCGGGCCCACTCCGAACCGAGCCGAGCCGGGGAAAAAAACCTTTCTCCCCTCGGAGCAGGGGCTGTGCGCTGCGGTGTGTGCGGCAGGGCAGTATGTGTGTGAAGCTGGGAGCTGCAGCTACGCGGTGCCTGCTCTCGGCAGATGCACGCAGCGCCTGTAACCATCCGTTAGGGTGAATTACCCTTAGGACGCTAACGGCAGAATTTGCATGATGTGTGAACGCTCTCGTGGAAATAAGCTTTCCTTTCTGTTTGGTGTTTTAAGCAAAGTAGAACTTACTTGAAAACTTTATTTAATGATTATGTGCTGCAGACATGCCACTTCGAAGAGAAATTTCAATTTAAATTATAATTGGGGGGAATTTACAGTCATGTTGATAGTGTAAGTAAAGAGATTGTGCTGTAGTGATTAAGCCCACTTCCCCTCTATGTTCTTGCAATAGGCTCTTCTCATTGAAAGGTAAACAGACTTCTGTTTGAAGTCTCCTATTTTATCAAGAAAGTGTCCTTAAACATTTGTTTTCTTCTACTGGGGTTTGCTTTGTTTTACAGAGATTTTGGTCAGTTAGCTTACTGTTCTTTTATACATGGGAAAAGCCTGACCTAAATCCATTTATACTGTTTTCTTGTTTGCTGGACTGCAAGCAAGCTGGAAAATGCTACTGGGTTTCATCTTTATTACTTTGGAAAGGAATGTATTACATTTGCATCCCTAAAATATCTCTTACTTAGCATTTTGATTGTGAAGAAAAAGCTGCTTGGCCCTTGCTGAAGAATAACTGTCCCCGTCCAATCCTAGTTCGGTAAAATTGTGATTTGCTGGCAATTTATGTCTTTTTTCAGGATGAAAGAATGCTGGGTTTGTGGAGGAGCAAATCAGGTACTTCAGCATAGTTTTAATTATTTCAGTCAACAGCTCGTTGAGCATTAGAACTGAAAATAGTGTTTTGTAGAAAATGGAAGAATAATCCAGGCTCTGGCTGTATCTTTGCAAATACTTTGCATGAATGAGACGCAGAATCATCTTGCTCTCTTTCTTCCATTTGACTGTGCCAGTAGTCACGGTCTGAGTACCTGGATTTGGTGTGTCAGAGCACAGCTGTAAATGTTAGTTGGTGGTTTCCTTGGACGGACCAACTTGTTCTCCTTTTCCTGCCTTTCTGTTTGTTTTTTTTTTTTTCCCCTGTAAGCGACATAAATCAATTCTTCATTTTTTTCCAGTAATCAATAAAAATCTGATTTTTACGTCATTCGAGCTCATTCTTTGGAAGGCTTCAAATTTCCCTTATATTAAATACAGTCCTATAAACCCGGTAAGAATTGACTGATATAATATGTGAAAATACTGGTTTTGTTCTTGAATTAACACTTACCAAGAAAATTGATCTGTTAACCTTCACTTCAGATTACAGTTTGTACAACTGGCCCGGTTAGGGTTTGACGTGCACAGTAATCAATAATAGTAAAGTACGCACAGCAGCTGAAATCTGTTGTCAAAACTTCTTTGGAAAATGTGTCAGACAACTCAACACATTTGTTGATTCAGTTTAATTCCATTGCTGTAGAACTTAGTTCAGCAAAACCTCAAAAATAACAGTGCTGATTCTGTTCAGGTTTCAGAAGAACAGGTGTCTCTTCTGAAGCTAGTGAAGCCCCAGTAATGGATCTGAAACTGTTACCTGGCACTCTCCTTTTTTTGGTTTTAATGTTTCCCTTGGACATACAGAGTTCCAAAGCCCAGTTCTGGAGTTTTTTTTTTTTTTTTTTTTTTTATTTTTAAACCCCACAGGGAACACAGTTCCCAAGCAGGGAGAAATGTGACAATTGAGATGCATTGCTCTCTCTCGCTCTCTCTGTTGATATTGCTACTCAGCTGTCCATTGAGGAAGACTCAGACAAGTCCTGGTGGACTTGATTTTAGTGGTTTTAAGATGTTGTAAACAACCTGCAGCAGGATGTTTCTATGAGTATCTCACTCCCACCAGGTTATAGTCCAGTGTTTTGGTGCAAGCTTCTCTTTGAGGGTCTAGAAGTGATTAGAATGGGATATGTATGCCACAAGAATCTGGCCAGCTGTGGAGGAATATAGGAAAGCAAGTTCTGGCAGAAAGGTGAGGCAGATTACTGAGTGACAAGGTTTTGAGCTGCTGCAGGTAAAGATATGAGAGTCCTGCCTAAGCTCTGACTCTTGCAATGTTATTTCTTTGAAGAGAACCTAGCTGTCTGCACCAGCCTAGGAGATAGCCCCTGAATGTTTCTTAATGCAGTGCTGAATACTGGTATCTCTGTCCCTCTCTGGGCCTGGCTGTTGTCCTGAACAAATGTGAAAGTTAAACTGCTTCTAAAAATGGACTTCAGTGTGAGAATTATAATAAATGGTTGACAATTCTTGTGCTGTTCACCTTGTTTCAGTGTCTGGAGTTATTACTGATGTGGACCAGTGCTTCTCACCCCTGCTTTCGTCTTCTTCTTCAAAGCATAATGATGCTTTGTGTTTTCGGTCTTTAAATCCTTTCATTCTTTCTCAGACCCTATCCCTACAGACTGTGCAACAGGCTTGGCAGAGTATGCCTTCTTGTTAACTAAGGTGGAAGGTTGCACCCTTTTCTTCCATGTGGAAAAATACACTCTCACTAGTACTTTAATTTTGTTATGACTGGATAGATGAGTAGCATCTGTGCACTGACCAGCAATTTTTCCTGATGGGTATTTGTTTTGCCAGCCTGCTATTGTATATCAGGTACCTCTGCCAAGTCCTGGGCTCAGGGAGCTTGTAGCCAAAATAAGTATCTGTGTGAAGTACCAACACATTCAATTTCTCTTTTCAATTTCTCTTTTGGTTAAACTATGAGCTTAACTTAAAGAGTTTCTAGAATTACAAATTATTTAATATTGCATTTATTTTCCCTTCTGGTGAAGCAGCTTGGAAAATACGATTTTAAATTTTTTTTCTAGTATTTTTTTTACTTAAAATTTTGTTTATATAGCAACCTTCAAATGCTTTGCATGTAGGGTATAGGATCCTATATAGGAACTTTCAAGTCGCAATCTTGCTGGTTTAGATCAGGAGTGAAATGCAACTTGACTGGTTAAATCCACGTTGAAGCCACTATTTCTTGTCCCTGTGAGCTTGCCTAGGACGAGGCTGTGTTTCTGAATAACTGAACTTCTGTGTTTTTCAGCCACAACTAGGCAAACCACTAAAGTATGGCCTTACATTTTGCCAGCATTCATGCACCGTGTGTTTTCTGTCTGGCGAGACATGTGCTTTTTTTGTTTGTTAAGCATCTGCTGATTTTGGCTTGCTCTGGTGTTTTACCAGGCACCTTTTTATCACTTTCATTCATAGTATACATCTCCCGAAGTATTGTATATAGAAAACTACATAGCTGTAGAAGTATGAACATAGCAATGAACATAGCAGTTAAATATTTATGCATTCATTTCTAGTAAAAGCGGTTGGTATGTTGGTAATGCAGTGTCACCGATATTTGTAGAAGTCTGTTGTACAAGTTGTTTTCCTCAAAGAACAATGCATGGAACATTTGAGGTAATGAGTGTACAACAGAGAGTATACAAGAAAAAAAATCTGAAAGGGGGGAAACAAGTTTGATGTAGTCTGGGTCAGGAAGAAGTCAGGTGAGCCAACTCTGTTTACTTCAAGCAGGAAATCGATGACAGCACTATTCTTGGAAAGAACAGGCAGAGGAATAAGGAACAGAATGAAACCTCACAGTGCAACTTACAAGCAGGGCAAAAGTTGCAAATGCTAAAGCAGGCTGAAAGGAAATAAATTCTGGTTTTTCTTAGATGGTTCCAGTGCTATCTTTTGTCTTTTTTTTTTTTTTTTTAAAATAATATAGCTGTAGAGGTTTTGGAATTGGAAACATTTTCAGTACTAAGAATCTTGAACTTTGTATTTTGCAAGCAGTTTTATTGGAAATAAGATAAAAAGTTTCCCTTATCAATATTTCTTACTAAAAACAAATTTTAAATTTGCCCATTTCTTAATTGCATGGCTTGCATCATGAAAATTTAAGTTACTTTTTACTACTTTTAATTTTCAGATGAAAAATTATACATGTTACCCATAATACTGTATAATTATGTATGTACATATGTGTGCTGAATAGTTTGCTTAATCTTATTTACAAAATAAATCACAAACCTGCTTATACCGCATCGTCAAATTCTTATAATTAAGAAGAAGAAATTGCAGCATTTGTCAGTTGTGCAGGAAGCCTCTACACTTCACTTCTGGCATACTGAAATAAACTGGCTGGTTTTCACATCTAGCTCTGCTTAGTATAGTCACAAGCTTGTTCATGTGCTGTAACTTAATGGGTCTATCACTGTTAGTGATAAAGGCATAGATCATTCATTACCTGTTGGGTACAGAATGTCAAGCTATGATAGATTTCTCACACTTTCTAGCTGTAAAAGAAACTGACTTCTCTTTATACTTTAGATGATTTTCTAAAGTTAATAAGCAAGGTTTCTCATTAAATTTTCATATCAGAATGGCTTGCAGTTTATCTTTATTCAAACTTGCAAGACAAATGTAATAGTATTTGCTCTTCTGCTGGTTTAGGAAGTGTTATTCAAGAACCTACACTTTCTTCCCAGGCTGTCAGTTCAGTTGTCACCTGACAATTTTTCTGCATAATGATTGTATATTTCCGTGTAAAAAAAAAAAAATCCGTCTAGTGTAATTAATACTGCTGTCTTTTAGTAGCAGAGGTATTTGCAGATCTAATACTTTAAACTACAGTATATATTGCTTGCCTGCTTATATATGTGGTCCATCTAGTTGTCTACAAATGCTGTGTTTCTATAAATATATTTTGTAAAAAAGTTTTTCTGAGTTTTCTGAGCAAACTCTGAGGTTATACCAGCTATTGGATAGTTCTAGGGCTAATGGTTTCATCCACTGCTGACCTTAAACCTTTTACCTCAGTGAAATAATTCAGATCAAAATGTGCCAAGATACTGAGGGTACTGTAAGCGCCAAAACAATGATGCATAGATAGTAGAAAGCTATCTGTATTTTACTGCTGTACATGTAAAACAGCATTGAGGAAAAAAAAAAAGTTTTAACAGTTGGGGTCGATACTACACCTCAAGAATTGGATCTCCAAGTTCACGGCCATTCTGTCAGGCTGGACTTCTCTTCCTAATGAAAGCCCCTGCTGCTGGGGCAGAAGCTCTGAGCTACTGAGTTTCACCTGCTGTTAATTTTCCTTAAGAGATGACCTCTTATATGAAAGTACATCGAGTGGCTTTGAAATAAATTTGAATGCCAGCTAATGCTGCAAATGTTTGGTCTGGGTTTGGGTTGATGACTGCAGGCTCTAACAGATGTGTACCTGCCTTTTAACTCATGAATGGTGTAAAAGCTGGGAAGAGTTTAGATGGAAAGATGGATTTTCATGGCTGGCCAGTATGGTCAGCTGTCAGTTTGTCCTTCTGAGGTAGGAAACAAGGACCTGTTTGAAAACAAACCAGCTACACTGTCGGCAGGGTGTGGAAAAGCCTCAGGTGGCTTTGGTTTCTGGTTGTTGGATCTTTTTCCCCTGGATGTGTTATATTGTATTTAGTAGTTGGTTTTATTTTGCTTGTAGCAAGTTTGAAAGTAGCATATAAGGGTTTTAATGATAACCAAATGTTAGTACATGAATTTCTGACTGAATAGAACAAGGAAGTAGTAGGAGAAAAAGAGTGAACAAAGCCTGTCCCATATAAAACATTGTCAAAAAATGTTTATATGTTATTGGTGACAGTTCAAGCTAATTCAAAAAACAGTTTACTGTTCTATTTTGATGTAACCTTTCAAGTCTTCCTATTGAAGCTACTGAAGGTGATCATTAGACTTCTATTTTGAATGTGTAATTTCAGAAACAGAGCTAGGCCAGTTTAGTTTTGTCAGTTACTCAGTGGTTGCTCATGTGGCAGCCTTGTTCTGGCAGTTAAACGCTGCACAGTTTAACCGACACGGCACAAAGCCTTCAAGCAGCAGAATAAACGAAAGCAAAACTTGAATTTTATAAGGCTGTTACATTTGTCTAATAGTGGTTCTTCAAGCAACTTCTATTTTGCCACTATAGTGAAGGGGGAAAGCCGCACCAGCCATGTGTCTCTCTTCCTCCAGGACAGGGAGTGGAAGAGCCTTCCTTTAGGAGAAGTAGTTCCTGTCCCCCAACACCGGTCTGTCGGTTGGTAACTGTGAGAAGAGTGTGTTTTTGGGCCTGTTGGGCAGAGGGCTGCTGGAAGCTGCTCAGCTTTCTGGTCTCCTATGCCTCTCAGGAAAAGGACCATCCCTGACCGGGTTGCCAGGGCGGGTTCCCAGGTGAGTGGTTGCCTCCTTGGGAAGCTGGGATGTGAAGGAGCAGGACAAACCCTGCTGAGCAGGGGAAAGGTTAGGCTGGGCTGGCACTCGGGCTCTGGGGCTGTGTCCTTCCCTGAGGCGGAGGAGTGCTGTCTCCTTCCCCTTTGAAATTGTAAAAGTAAGTATAAGGTGGGTATTTTACCTCAGGAATATCTGTGAGAAGGGGCAGTTTCTCTTTCTCAGCCGCTTAAACTGCTTTGCTGCACTGAGGCAGTGGCCTAAGGAGATGGGCACGCTTGGGGGTCAGCTGATCAGAGGATCCACTGTTGTGCTGCTGCTCACCTTCCCTTCCCCATTGCTGCAATGGCGCTGCTATTTGTGGAGTTGTGCTTTGAAACAGGATAAGGAAGTGATCTGATCAAGCCCTGCAAAAATAGAGTATTCTAAAATGGTACCGAATTCATTTTAAAATGCTGTCCCACGAGAACTGTGTTGGCAGTGTTGCAGGAGCAATGAGCTGATGCTGTGAAGATGGGAACGAGCACCGGGGACAGGAACTTCTGAATCTGTTGATGGTGTGGAAGACTTTGAGTAGTTTGATGGCTAGAGTTGGTTGTAGTTCTTGCTGTGCCTTCGGTCGCTTCTTCAGAGTTAGATGTCAGTGTTGGCTTACTCTGTCAGAGGTGTCAGTGCAGCTGTTTGTGGAAGCTGTACTGCTTTAAATCGGTGAAATGTGGTTTAAATTGAAACCAAACAAATCAACCCAGAAAATACGCAGGATAACCTCCAAAATACCTGTAAAGATTTGTTGTGATGGTGGTAGGTTTTTTGCCCATGCCAGCTGCCAGCACGGTAAAGATGACTGTTTGTGGGGTGAATGGGAGCAAGTCTTCAAGGGTAGCAGAGGGAAATCATTTGAAGACTTTGCTGATAATATATAATATGCCATTTCATTACAGTGTTTACTGACATCCATTCTTAATATAGCATATATGTTGAGCTGTGCTCAGTTTGTTCAAACTGCCATCACAGTTGTTCACTGCTACTGGTCAGTGCCTTCTTGACATTGTTTCTTCAGAAACTTCTTTTGCTGAGCATTTGTCCATCAAAAAGCACAAAAGCACATAAAGTACTATGTTTATCTCCTCTAAAGCAGATGAAGGAAAGCAGGGAGTGATTAAATTTTATTTTGGGATTGGGTGTGTGTGTGCTTGGTTGGATGGTTGATTGTTGTATTGTTTGTTTTTTCCTAGTAACTGTTGGGTCAGATCTGGTTTGCTCTAAGCTCCAATGGTAGAAAAGAACTGGGGGACATGAACGATAGAGCACTAAAGTCTGGTGCTTGACTGGTTTTGGTAAAAATGTCTGCTGCTGCTGAACCCATGACACTAAGTAAACTTATAAAGCTAGAAATTTTTCAGCTTAATGCTTTTGGATTTGGAGATGAACAGGGAATAATTTGCTGGAGGTGCTGCCTGAGGTTGTCAGAGAAAAGTATAGCTCTTTCTCACCTGGTCAGTATGAAGATAAGCAAGCAGCAAAAGCTTAAATTCTTGCACCAAACTGATATGTAGGTGTCTGATACAATAGGTTCTTAAAAAGTTCTAATGCACATTCTGAAATACTTCCCTGTGCCCACATTAGGTCATTGCTTGCAATGGCAGTCTACTTAAATGTCAGCCTTATAGTTGTATCATACGACCATAACTAAATTGTGCTTTGTACTAGACTAATACAGATTTGACTTTAAAATTAATGTGTGTTTTGTGGAAAAGAGGAATTGCAGGAGGGTCTTAGTAGACCTGTAGTCACAAAATCATGAATAAAGGAAGAAAAAATAAGAATCTATGACATTTCTCTGGTGAGTGGCAGTGGACAGAAATTATGAGAAAATGAAATCAGTGGTTTATATTTCCATAGTTTTGGGATTTTTCTTTTGCATTGATAATCAAATAATCAAACTTTTAACCTAAATTTATTTACTGTAATGCTTGTCTTGAATTGTTTTGTGAAAATGGTAGGAAACTGGAAGCCAAACCACAGGGAAAAACATCAAATAAAGGATTATGTTTTTAAAGATGTCGTAGTGTAAAGCTAACCCCAAATCAGCTGACTTTATATTAGGCTTGTAACATTAGCTGTTGTAAAATAAAATAGGCTTTGATCTAGTACTCCCATGGGTTTCTAAATTAACTTAAATCTGCATGGAAGTCCTAAGGGAGTCACTGTTTGTCCATCTTGGCCCATCCAGCCTATCACCCCAGGTGGTACTAGTGTAGGAACTACTAAAGAAGTGGTTTTGTGACTACTGATGCTTTATCAGATTTACTATCAGGTTGTCTCCTAATGTAACTTTGATGAGGCAGGCAAACTATCACGTTTCTTAATAAGAGTACACAATATATCATTTGTGCTGACTTAATGCCTACTGTAGGAGGAAAGACAGTAACTATCTGGCATAAAGCCTTCCAAGACAAGATCAACCTGTCAAATCTGAACTGTTTTTACTGTCTTGTCAAACCATAACCTTGGAGCTGGTATTGGAACTCAACTCTGTAAGTTGTGCTGTTCTTTTTACAGAGGACAATAATACAGAATTATTATATATTAAAAATAATCTGAGTGTTCAGTTAGATTTATTTTTTATTCCTGTTGAAACTAAACTATTTATTTTGCAGTAATTTTCCTTGAGGGGGAGAGAAGTTGTAGCAATTTTCTTTTGGACACTGTTCTGATTCACAAAATGACAGTCATTGCAGACATTTTAATGCCAAGTTCATCCATCCATGAGAGCATTATTTTTCATTTGCTGACATTGCTTGGGACATGAATTCAAAGAAATAATGCATTCTTACTTTGTATAAGGAGGAAAATGAAGTATATTTTAAGTACACTAAGATAGAGCCTTAATGTTTTATGAAGGATCTATTCAGTTGGGCAGAATTAAAACTATTTTAGTAAGCTTTCCTTTCCTTCTTTATTAATTCTTACCTAGCAGCGCCTTTCATGAATTCTTCAGACTATAAGAAGGTGAATGTATTAAGCTATGCAATTTGTTCTTTAAGCCAACATACTACATCTCACAATTAATTTTCTTTTTAGTTTACTAAAGTTCATTGCATATTTTTATGTAAAGTTCCAGAAGGCTTTTTTTGGGATAGATCATTAGAAAAAGATACTTTGATTACATAAATTGAAAATTATAAGCAAAATATAAGTAATTAGTTGATTTGCAAATGTATTTCTAGCTACATTACTTCTGCTTTAGTTAGAGTTATTTATCTTTCATTGTTGTTGTTAAGGTGGCTTGGTAGTGAATGGACAGCTTAATTGCTGATTTACACTATCCACTCTCCTTGGTGGTAGTACATTTGCTTTTCATCAGAATGCTGCATTTTGGTGGTTTTCACTCAAAGGCAGTCACATTTGTGCCAGTTATTTCATTCCCTTTTAATATGTGGGGTTTCTTTTTAGGGGGAGGCTTTGTGGAAGACAAAGCATGCAGTTTGGTTTGCTCATGTTCTGTTTCCTCTTTTTTCGCAAATTGCTTTTTAAACCATTGCTCAATTCAGGCTAATGTGGAAGAGGAGGCGGGATTTTGAAGATGGTGAGGTTTTTGTCTAGTGTAAATTGATCAGTGAAGAGAGAAGACACAGAAGTTAGTGCTCATACTGGAAGTTAAAATACACAAGTCAGCTAGCATGAGGTCTGTTTTGCAGCAGCTGGCTAGTTGCTGTGGATATAGCTTCATCATACCTGCAGGATGAGTAGTATTTTTGCCTAGTCATGGGCCCCTGAAAGGTGGGGGGATTATTGTGGCCAAGGGTGAAGGACACATGAGAAGAAAAGCAAGCATTTAACTGTGCTTCTCCCAAAACTTTTCATGTTAAACTTTTTAATGAAGAAGCTTAGAAATAATATGTCGTTCGTCAGACTGGCAAAGACCAATGCCAGAGTAGAACGGAATAAGGCTAATTAATGTTCAAGATGAATTACTGAATCACATATAGGATCTATTAATAGAGGAGAAAAAAAAGAAATAAATGCAACTTATTAAGGACTTCCATGCTCAGTTGGAATAGTCATCAGTTTAAAGTAGTGAGTATGTTGTTTTTATCAGTGTGCTGCATAGACAACCAGTTATTGGTGCTGAATTTAAAGCAAAAGTAGGAAAATTGAATTTTAATGCTTTATTAAGCTGGTTGTTTATCTAGCTCGTTAAATTGTCATAGATACCTTGCATTAGGTTTGTTAGAAATAGTGAATCAAACCTTGTAATGCTGTCTGGGAAGTAATACTAGGCTCAGAGAACCAGGCAAGAAGAAAATTATAATAGTTGAGTTTTGCCCTGAGCCCATGAAATTAGGTCATTGTTTAACCGTATTTAAGTAACTGTGGTTATTTACATTCACATAATTATTTATAACTGTGAAGCTTCGAAAAGAATGTAATTAATAATTCCAGATATAGTCTATTCTTTTGTCTTTTTCTGAGTTGTGGTCATGTTGCTTTTTAAAATTGGGATAATGAATTGAAGAAGGTATCCTGGGTATTCCAATTTAAGTTTGTTTGTTTGTTACCTTGTTTTACAACACTGTTTTCACAATCCAGAATGTAATTAGTATTTATTTTCTACCCCTTCGCCTTTTTAATTATGGCGAACCAGGGTTCATTTGTAGTGCTGGAGAGCTCTACAACCAGAATGCTGTGATATCGGGTGCTGCACAGCTGTGAAAGGATTTCAAAGGAGAACAAGAGAGTTATGCTTGATGCAGTAATCCAGGCTGTCTCTGCAGGGGATGCAGAGAGAGAGGTGAAATGATCAAAATAACAGGCTGGTTCTTTGCAGCGCCATGCTGAACTAATGCATGCAGTGAATTACGCTTTTTCAGCCTCACAGTAACTTAAAAGACGGTATTAGCTTGGGTGAGTTTTTGCTATATGGATAGATGGAATATATTTCTAATCACATGCAGAAAAATTTGGCAGGTCTTGTGTGTAGTCTTGCCAAAGTCTGTGAGAACCCAGAGAAAACTAAATGAAAAATACTGTCTAGGTTTACAGTCAGATTGTGCCATTGTGGGTACTCAGAAAGTAGCTGTTAGCCTTGCAGGTCAGGTCAAGATCTCTGTTTTGGCCTGACACCGAGTTTCAGCTGAAGGCTGTGTCCAAGAAACAGATAAAATTGGAAGTGAAGGCATTTCTCAGGTGGAGGGACAAACCTATGAGTCATTGGCACAGAGGTGGACGGGGGCTGAATTTGTGTTGGCAAGTGCTAGGTCTCTGGGTGTAAAGGAGAAGAGGACAGAGAAGAGATCAGATGTGGAGCTGCACAAAGCTTCTACAGCAGCCTACAAGAAAAAAACTACCCGAAGACTGTGTTAAATGAGTAGCTAGAAGAAAACTGAGGGAAAATAAACATTTTGTATTTTTAATTATAGGATTCTGCATTTTTGCTTTTGACTTCTACTAAATATAAAATATTAAAACTAAGGCTAGAACAAGTTCAACTCAGAATTTTGCATGTTTTCTCTAGTTTTCTTTTAAAAAGGAACATAGTTTTTTTTAAAAGAGAACTGGTGTGACACAGGCTGTATTGCATTGTTAAACAAGAGGAATGAATGTCGGTGCCATTTTGATGTGGCATCATAGTATCAGGATATTACTGGGGCATTATTGATAATTTGTGGTACCAAAGATGCAGTATCATGCATCATATGCACTAGTGATTTCTGTTTTTAAAAATCCCAGATAAAGTATTTTTTTATGCTCCACTTGCTCTGTCACCTTCTCTCTGAAGCTAAGGCAAAGGCAGTTCAGTTTCATGGCTTGCCTGCAAGCTGTGATAGATTTTGTGTTTGTAATTCTCTGAAACTTACAGAAAAGGATACAAAGTTTCTCTAAGAACTGCTGACTAAGCATTCTCTTTTCTTTGTGTCTGATATCTAAGGGTCATCAGAAAACAAAAAAGGAAACTTTGGTTGTTTTTCAGGGTATTTTTAAAATACTCTAATGGTTTAAGAATATTGGGGAGATAGACTGCTAACAAACGGTTCTAAAGTAGTGGTTTAGCAGGAGCTTCATGGAGAGTTTCAGAACTGATAGTTTTGGGTGGTATTGGTCTACCTGTAGTGTGTGTTCTGAGGAAGTGAATTCTTGGTCTTAGAGCTCTACCTCTTGTCCCAAATTTCGTCCCCTGAGGAGAAAGGAAATGAAATTTACTAGCAGAATCTCATCTGACCTATTTTAAGTTGTCTCCTCCCTGGTAGCTCTATAGACTGCATGGGGACATGAGCTATGTTTGATGACTCGGGCCAGGATATCCGCCTGACTCCTTGTCACTACATTGCTACTGGTGAGCTGAAAGACACTCTGGAGACCACAGAATCAATTAGGTTGGAAAAGACTTTTAAGATCATTGGGTCCAACCATTGCACCAGGACTGCCAAGACTACCACTAAACCATGTCACTAAGAGCCTCATTAGTTTTTGAACATTTCCAGGAATGGTGATTCCACCATGTTACTGGGGAGCCTGTTCCCATGCTTGATCACAATCTCTGTGAAGAAATTTTTCCAAATATCCAATCTAAACCTCCCCTCGTGCAGCTTGAAGCCATTACCTCTTGTCCTATCACTTGTTACTTGGGAGAAGGGACCAAGACCCACCTCACTACAACCTCCTTTCAGGTAGTTGTAGAGAGCAGTAAGGTCCCCCCTGAGCCTTCTCTTTTCCAGACTAAACACCTCAATTCCCTCAGCCATTCTTCATAAGACACATTCTCCAGATCCTTCAGCAGCTTTATTGCCCTTCTCTGGATCCTCTCCAGCACCTCAGTGTCTCTCTTGTAGTGAGGAACCCAAAACTGAACATGGAATTCGAGGTGTGGCCTCCCCATTGCTGAGTACAGGGGACTGATCACTGCCTTGGTCCTGCTGGCCACACTATTGCTGATAACAGGACAGGATGCAATTGGCCTCTGCCTGGGCACAAGCTGGCTCATGTTCAGCAGCCATCAGTCAGCACCCCCAGGTCCTTTTCTGCTGAACAGCTTTACAGCCACTCTTCCCTAAGCCTGTAGTGTTGCATGGAATTGTTATGAGCTAAGTACAGGACTCAGTGCTTTGCCTTGTTGAACCTCATACCATTAGCCACAGCCCATCAATCCAGCCTGTCCGGATTCCTCTGCAGAGCCTTCCTATCCTTCAGCAGGTCAACACTTCCAGCCGACTTGTTGAATGCTTTACTTAAGTCCAAATACACAATGTCCACAGCTTTTCCCTCATCAACCAGGTGGGTCGCCATGTTGTAGAAGGAGATCAGGTTGGTCAAGCAGGACTTGCACTTCACGAATCTGTGCTGACTGGGCCTGATCCCCCAGTTTTCCTGCACATGCTGTGTGATTGCATTTAGGATGATCTGCTTCATGACCTTCCCTGACACGGGGGTCAGACTGACAGGCCTGTAATTTCCAGTCTCTTCCTACCTGCCCTTTCTGCAGAAAGGCGGCACATTGGCCAACCTCTAATCCTCTGGGACCTGCCCATTAGACCAGGACTGCTCGTAGATGATGGAGAGTAGATTGTTGAGCTCCTCTACCACCTCCTTCAGTGGTCTTGGGTGTAGCCCATCCAGCCCCATAGACTTATATGGGTGACTCAGGGTTGGGGTGACTGGGAGCGTACAGGAGTTCTCTGGGAGCTGCATTTTAGAATTCCTGGGTGAAGATGGGGGTAGTTTGTCTGAGCATGGCAATGTCAGCTTTGCCAGAGCATTGACCACACAAGAAGTTGTATTTTTTCACTTTATTTTGGAAAAGTGGGTGTCAGATTGCTACATATGCAGAAAGCTGAAAACTGCAGTGCGGAAGCTGAGGACAGATTGGAGAATGGTCATAGGTGGTACACGTATAGTTGCTGGAGAGGACATGATAGGCCTATTAGGATGCAGGAAAAGAGAATGAAGAGTATGAGTACTGAAAAGCTCTGGAGATACTGCTGTTAGTAAAATGTTCTGTTTGTTTGTTTGTTTTTTAGTTCAAGCAGTATGTTTTTGACAGCAATAGTGAAGAATTGGAAGACTGGTTAATTAACATACTAAAATGGAGCATTTACCAGTGGAGGTAAGAGATTCTTTGGATGTACTGTGGGCTTGTTTCTTTGTATTGTCTTGCAGTTCCCGACAGGTCAATGGCACTGTTACACAAGCATTTCTCTGTGAACAAAGCTGGTTTAGGAGGTTTCTATAAACCTGCACCTGTCTTTTCATTGCGCTTTTAGCTGCTCTGATGCAGCTGCTGTGAAGTATCACTAAAATTATCGATTCAAAAAAAAAAACAAACCAGAATCAAGAAGCATTTTTTCCTTCTGGTAGCCTTTTAAAATCTGGTATCCTGTGATCCATTTTGTATTGTTAACTTAGAAGAGATTAGTTTAGATAACTAAAGAAGTGGTGAGCTAGTGTAGGGACAACATGATCTGGCTAGGATATGTAAGAGATTTTCCAAGTTAAGAAAATAAATAAACCCTCAGAAGTATAAAGGAAAGCAGAGGCTTTGCCTTCAGTGTAGGATCAAGTGGCTTTAGCTGACATTTGAACTATTGGAGATGTTCAGTCTCAGTGATTAAATATTTTTGAGTATTGAAATTCTGTTGATGTTGTATGTTAGGTAACTGCCAAAAGTTATGGCACCCACCCCCCCTTTGTTCTGACTTGTATATTAGGATTTTCATCTTCTGATACATGTTTATATGCTGCATTAACCTCTGTTTTGCTTGTATGTAGAGATACACTGAAGGAGTCTTCTGCTTCTTATATGCAAACAGGATAAACGTGCAGTTCAGTAGCTTGGCTTCTGAATGTTAATTATATGCTTTAAAATACAGCAGTAAGCTCATTAAGTATTAAAATGAGTGGTGAGGATATAATGTCATTGAAGTTATTGAAGTTTAGCTGTAAATTTTAATGGAATCTGTACAAATCAATACTTCTACACATGTTTAACTTTTTTGTTTGCTTTCAGTTTCTCCCTAAAAACGTTTAATCGTTGCGTAACACTATTATATACTTCAGAGAACACTGTTCTCTTTGCGCTGATATGAAAGACCTTGACAGAAAAGTAGTGATTTGGTTTGTGTTAGCCCAGGGCAGTAAATGCTCCCCTTCACCCAGGTTAAGATGCGTGTGGAACAGGTTCATGTTAGGTGAAGAAAAAGCCATCCTCAAAAGTCACCTGATGGACTGCAGTCCTGGGTACCTGCAGTGGCATGCAGTATTGCTTCTAGGCTCACTGTTTGAACTGTGGCTCAGTATTTCTTAGTAATTCTGCAGTTAATACTGGAGCAAGGCATGGGTGCTGGTTTTCCCAGTACTGCTGGTAGTTGAGCAAGGGCTGTGTTGCTGGATTAAAACACGTGGTGCTGTGTTGTGCAGGCCTGTGTTTGCTGGAACATGTATTTGGTGTGCAGGGGTTGCCTGTGCAGGCAATGTTTTTGGTGGACTGGCAGGGGATGCCAAGTCAGCTTGACAGAGGGAGTGGTCCCAGCTAGAGCCATGTTAGAAAGGAAAAAACACAAGGTCAGTGGACAGCCCCCTTGGGAGTAATGCAAGATGTGGCTCTCTGCTAGGGTTTTTTTTCTGGTTAACTCATTCATGAAATGGACCTTTGAACTTGTCTAACAGGACTAGTTCTGGGTTGTTCTGAGTTTTCCTACTGGGACATTGAAGGACTTGGGGGAGTGATTGCTTGGCCCATTAACTCCTTCAGGAGCAGTTTTTCCTTCTGTTAGTGAAGACAGACTGCTCAGGGACATCGTGCCACTCATTGTGCTGGGGAATCAGAGGCATATGATGTCTTCCTCCCTTGAAAATGTAGTTTCATCAAACTGCATGCTGGTTGAGACTGCCCTATGGCATCCTGTGTTTAAGTCCTTTTGCTTTTTTTTCTGACTGTTTTAAAGTGGGCTCTTTTCTGAGGCAATGGACAGTTTATCACAGGTTTTATGCACAAGGTTTGTTGCCCAGCCAGTGGGCCAAGGTTCATGGCAGGTCCCGCATCTCTGGATCTCTGCTCAGTGGAAGGTTGGTGTTCCATTTGCAGAAGATACATTTTCATTTGGTAGGTGATGCACATGTGAAAATGCATTATGACAATCCCAGAGAATTAGAATGCAAAACTTTTTGATTCTAGATTTAAAGACCACTGAAGACATTTCTACACAGTCCTATCAACAAAGCAGTGGAAAAGGGAACTGTTCCAAAGCCCTGTATGTTATCAGGGGCAGTCCTAACACTGCATGCTGTAGAAAACTTGCATCATCACTCATTTAATCTGTTGAAGTCCCTTGACTGAAATTGGAAAGATGACCGCATTTTTAGACAAGCTGAGTTAGTAACATCATCTAAATGCTGCAGTAAGGGCTCTTGATCTGAGTTCTTCATATTGTCATAACTCAGCTTCATAAGCAAAATTTCTCAAATCCTGGAGCCTGTTACTTCAGTAACATACTGTTCCATGATTTTGTAAAGGGCATGCAAAGTCTTCATATTGTCTGTTAAAGCAAGGTTAGAATTAACTTCTTGTTTATTGTTAAAAGCCTATATCTGTACTATGATGCTTGAAACCTTCTGGCTTCTTCAGAGTGAGTACAGAAAGGTAAATCTTACCTTCAGCTGTATGCCAAGATAATTTAGTTGGTAGGCTAAAGGTAACTTTGCTTTCAGGTGACTGCTAACTGCTGTGACACTGACTTTTTTGCCAAGCTACTCTTGTTTCAGTCTCAGTAGTACTGCCTGCTGCTTCACAAACACCCAGATGTTCAGAATTTTAGAAACAAAAAAGCCCCATAACCCAGTCAAGCTCCAGGCTAGGTTTTTGTTTGCTGTTTCTGCGTTAGACCTAGAACATGGACTAAAGTGCATGGAGCATAGTGTGGTTTAGGTCTTCTGGTTAGCTAATTTCTCAATCCAGATGGTGCTTCTGGGAGCTACAAAGTTTGAAGACAAGTGTTTGCAGAAAGTGTAACCTATTTCATTGATCTAGTTGGTAGTGTTGAAGAAAAAACAGCAGAACTTGATAAAGTCTATAGAATTTTAATTTATACATCAGCAGGCAGTTGTAAATTAACAGGAAGGTGCCAGTCCATGACTGTGAATAACGCAGCAAGAATTAGCACTTTACTACTGATAAAGTCTGACTGAAAATGAGCCTGTTGACCTCCCTAGATCTTGCCTAGATATAGAGACCTTCTCTCTAGAACCTCTCCATCTAAAGCACTACATGACCTGATTATGCACTTCCTCTGTACTGTTTGGCCATGCTGTAATTCACCTGTCCCTGTCCTCATGTCAGAATTGAGGCAGTGCTGTCTGCATAGTCATTCTGCTTCAGCAAGGGCTGGAAGGAGACCATGCTTTTTTTCTCCTTGTCAGAAGTAATTTTCACTCTCCAGCCAAGTGCCAGAGTAAATCTGCAGTGTAGAGGTACCAGCAAGTGCCAGGATTGTATTATGCTGACCGTGTGTTGTGATACTCTCTGATAGCATTTGATTCCTTTGCAACAAAAACAGAAGTTATTGTGAGCCAGATTTAGTACACCCTATATTCTTGTTTACCCCTGAGCCTGTGCAAAATTGTGTATAGTGTTGCCCTTTTTAAGGACCAGACAGGCATTATCCACAGCTTGTGTTCTAAAAAGTTTGTTTTCTGTTTGTTTTCAGTAACTAAGGTGCTAACAAGTTTTGAGTTCTTCATCCTCCTAAACATGAGTGAAGTTCAGGCTATGGTAGAATTCTCCGTGGAGCTCCACAAATTCTTCAATGTGGATTTGTTTCAAAGAGGGTAGGTAGTGCGTTCTTTCAAACTTTGGTGGGTGGCTGATGCTGGAAAGACCTTAATGAGTACTGTCATATAGCATTGCTTCATGTGTTGCTGGCTTCTTATAGTAATTTGAGAAATTTTTAGTCCTTACTGGAAAGGCAAATACTTTCTAGGAATTAAATGCTCAAATAATTTGTTCTAAAACTTAAGTTGTAGTAGAATATTTTGTTTTGTCTAACTGAAGAAGGAAGTTTTTACCTTTTCATATCTTCATTACTGTGATCCCTTCTATTTGAAATTTGATAGGTGTTTCTCTTGAATCTTTAAAAAATGTTGCTGCCCCCCCAGTAACTTACTCATTTATCAATTTGGCAGTGGAAAACTTTACCAGCTTCTCTCTTCCTCACACTGCTATGTCTCTACAGTTACATACTGCCTCATTAGACTGTCCTGACTTCCTCTTAGTCCGCCTGGTCTCTGTAGAAGGCTTTTTCAGATTCCTTTTATTTGATATTACCTGATTGTTGCCAGATTGTTTTCTAAAGTTCTCATTTTCTGTGGTCACATAGGAAATAATCCTTTGTAGTTTATTTTTGAATTATTAAAGATTATTGGTCAGCCAGTGTTGTGGTACATTGCCCTTCTATCAGTCTTTTAACAGAGTACTGTAAAAATACCTGTCAGTGTTGTAGTTCTTAGGATGTTTGTTTTAGAGAAATCTGATTGAGGCTGTGTCAGTGTTTACAGACAGGAAACAACATATATCAGTGTTGATTTATGATAACTCCTTTTTCCAGAGCATCATAGACTTAGGAACACTTTAGTAATAAGAAAATTCATTCTTGATTTTAACCTTATTCTAATTCAAGGTGTGTTTGAGGGTATTGATTTTGGTAGGGTTGGGTTTTGTGTTTGAGCTTGCTTTGTTTTTTTTTTTTGTTTTTTTTTAACAGGGTGAATTGATGAAGGTAAAGTAACAAGAAAATTTCATTGCTTTGGTATGTGCATAGTTCCCTCACCTAGTATTAACCCTCTGAGGTGGTTTTGGGGAAAAGTGATATAAATGGTAGGCTTGGGAAGTTGCTCAGGAGAAAGAGACATAAAATGCTATTATAAAGCATAGCTAGCTAGCCTCTATTTTTGCCATGTTACTGTTAGTTTTTATCTATATTTTATTAAAGCTAGCTTCTCTCTAAATTTGACCTGAAGCTGATGCTGGCAGAAGTGATTACTGTTATGCTTGCCACCATTTGCGGTTAAACTATATGCAACAGACTGTCCCCTCTTTAGAGAAAATTGTAATTTCTCTCTTCATTGGAAGAGGAAGGTTAACGAAGTGTTAAGGTGTCTGGGAAAACACTGAAAATATTATTACTTCAAGAAAAAGCACAGTCTGTTAAACTGTAGCCTTTTTTAATCTCTGAAATCAGTGAGGAAGGAGAGGGTAGAATGTTAACATAGCAGCATGTTAACTCTAATGGAGAATAGCTTGAAGAGAAGAAAGTGGTTTTGGTTGTCTTAACCTTACAGTTCAAATGATTTCTCAGAAACGTAGTTGAGAAGCAGAGCACAGGAGTATAATTACCAGTGTTCTATTTGACATGTTTCTTTTTAGCTTACTCTTTAAAAGGCAGCAAATTCACAGGGCAAGTTCAGAGAGGTGGAATACTGACAGTGAGAAAAGGGACATCAATAGATACTACCTCTGGTTTCCAGCTAAACCGTTAACTCTGGACAAGATCCCTTAGAAAGCAATGTTGGGAAGGAGAAGTTGCTCGTAGAACAATTTAAAAGACTGAATAATGTGACTAGTGTGATAACTTCTGACAATTTGGGTAAGTTCTAGTATTTTTCTAGGGAACTGTCTTTGTTTCTATTGGAGACAGGATGTAGTATTTACATTGCTGGAGGAGCTCTTGGGTGAAGGTTTGAATCAGCAGAAAAGGAAATCTTTAGCTTCATTGTTAACCATCTGTTTTTGAGATACTGCAGTGTTTAGCATGGTTTCTCTCACCAAAAGTCAGGTATAGAACTGATTATATCCTGGATTGGTTTGGGATTGTGTGCATTCAAGCCTGCCCATCTTATTAGCATGCCTGTCTCAAGGTGTTAGAAGCATTCTGAATTGTGTAAAATAAAATGGCAGCTATTGCAAGTAATCACATCAAGCTGATCAAGCTCCTTTTTAAAACTTAGTTGATTTTTGTACCAAGTAGTTGGTTAGAGAGTAAATACAGATTCTCACTCACGTGATTATTTGAGACATCATAATTTCCAGACAAGATTCCCTTCTGATCAGTTTTAAGTTGTTTTTATTAACAGCTTTGTCTTATGCTTTCAATGGCTCTGTCAGTGCTCACCCTGATCTATTTTTAAATGTCAGTCTTGTGAATCTTTTATTAAATATGAACTGAATCAGTTTGGTCTCTTGAATTTGTGGCACATTCCCCAACCATTTCTGTAAAGCCCACATATGCCAATATCCAATCAAAACCAGTTATCATTTCCTGGGTTTATAACTAGTTAAAGAAATCTGCCAGCTATTGCATCCCACTGTAGCATATTTTCTTAGATCTGTATCTTTAGTGACACTACTGCCAGAAGCAGTTAGGACTGTGTTTACACTAACCATTAATTTGGTGCTTTAGAAATGACTAACTAGAAGCAGTGTTGATGTCCCTGTGTCTGTGTGGTTCCAGGGTTACTTCAGACTAAATTTAATCTCATCCTCTGGACCAGATGTTTTGCCTCATGAGTATATTTTGAAATTGTTCATACCATAGTTGGTTGAGATCTTTTTGTTCTGCCCTCCCTTCTCCCTGGGGCTGAAGTACATTTCGTGACATGTGGATTAGAGTCTGTGGTTTAGCTTTCTCCAGGAGACATCTAGGTTTTATACATGGAAAGCTGTTGGCAAATTGAACCAGTATGCAGCAAACCAAGATCTCTAGGGAAAGTGCCTCAAAACCACTCTGCTGACCTAAACCCATCAGTAGTGCAGACTCAATTTCACTCAATATCAAATTTACCTGAAGGGTCCTCTGATGGGCCCACTGTTACAACCATGTTATTCTAACTGACCCTTTAAAGCAGACTCTTTTATATTCTTTGTGTTTGATAACTTACTGTTGTAAGCAAAAGAGAAAGAGAAGAGACACTGTTGCTGTTCGTCTGGGGATAAGGGTTACCCGAAGTAGGGTGAGGGTTACCGGTAGTGATGAAGAGTCCAGAGGGTGGTGGTGGAGCGGTTAGTCGACTCAATATGAGTGATAGAACTGGATTTATTATGCTACAAACCCATATTTATACACTGTTACAGACGCCTTAGTTGTCCACACTCTATTTTTACTTATCATTGACTAACGGCTGCTGTCCATGGGCATAAGTCCAATTGTTAATTGGATAGTTCTGTCTCATCGCTTCTTGGATCCATATCTTGTCAACAACAGGAACTTCTACCAAGGTTAGCTCTCGGGATGTTCCGCAGATGTTCAACTCCCTTCATCCCTCCTTTATCAG